>VCJK01001934.1:33861-51853 GCA_024139485.1 Backusella psychrophila | reverse complement strand
TTTTTTTTTTTTTTTTTTAAAAAAAAAAAAAAAAAGAGGGGGTGAATTGCTGCTGCAGTTTATTTATTTTTTATATCTTTGCTGTCAAAATGTATATATATATTAAAGGAAAAGAAATGTTATTTAGAGAACTGTCTTGCCAATGTGCCCGACGACTGGAAAAAAGTAGCAAAAGTATCTTGACCAGTGTATTGTAAAACAACGCATACTAAGGCTGCCGTTAAGCTAATAATAATGGAAAGTCTAACGAATCCAACTACAAGCCGAATTGCACCTCGAATAACCATGAGCATGATGGCGAATATAGCATACAATATTAACACTGCTAGAGCCACTGGGATGATGTCAGTTTGTACAGGTATTGAGTTTAAGATGGTATAATATGTTCGAACAATGGGTGGACTAAATTCGTAAAGATGGGTCGCTAATGCTGTAATGATATCGAATAATTGACTGGGTGTGGGTGCATGGATCTGTTGTCCTAGCTGTTCATAAAAGTAAATGTACCATTTTGAAAGAACATCTGCTGCTATAGCATCCATTATTATTATTATTATTATTTATAACTAATAGTGTATTTGTTGTGATAATAGTTTTGCTTTATTGGAAATTATTATTGTATCCTTTTTTAAGGCCAGTTGCTATTAAAGAAAAAAAAAGGGGAAAAAAAGGGAAAAAAAGGAAAAAGTGAAAGTGAAATAGAAGTAAGAAAAAGAGGGGAGCAAGAAAAAAAAATGAAATGAATAAATAAATAAAATTAAGTTGTACACAACCAGCAACGATATCCTCTGGGTTGGAAATATAAATAAGTGTTTTTAAGTCTTGAACCTGCATTTCCTTTTATGATTTGTTACTCAACTTAAGGTTTTTTTTTTGTTTAATTTGTCGTTGAAGCATCAGGAAATTCTTCGACAAAATAAAACATGCTTCCTTTTCAGCTATCCATTTTTATCAATAAAGGACCTTCTTTTCCCATGTCTATATATACATACATGTCAAAATAAAGTGAAGATGATAAGAGAAAAGTAGTTTATACCCCAATCAGATACGGGAATTTGATGACCGAGAAAGAACATGTTTAAATCAAATGGGCACTGCACATCGAAATTACAAAGCTCAATAAAATCACTGTTACTCCAAATCATTCACCAATTGATTTTTTACATCTAGGATCATAGTCTATGATTTTTAAAATAACAGAATCCTTAGTCTTTTTATCTTTATTTTATATAACATTCGGTCAAATAGGATGCTTCAAAAAGGTGTAATGATAAAATAAACTCTTTTTTTTTGAACCATCATTTTGGGAATAAAAAATTAGCATTTACAATGTTTTCCTTTTACTTTCTGATATCAGCTATACGAACAGCCACGGCATTTCTGTGGGCATCCAGTCCTTCAATCTCAGCAAGACGCATCACAGTGTCTGCCAAGTTATCCATGCCCTCAGCACTGCACTCTTGAGAGGTAATGTGCTTGAGGAAACCATTTGTGTTAACACCAGAATACATACGAGCATAACCGTAAGTAGGCAAGGTGTGGTTGGTACCTGAAGCATAGTCACCGAAACTCTCAGGAGAGTAAGGACCAACAAAGACACTACCAGCATTGTCAACCATGGGAATGACCTTGGCTGCATCGTCGAGATGGACGATAAGATGCTCAGGAGCATAAGCGTTAGAGAAGGCCATGGCTTCATCCACTGTCTTGACAGTCAAAGAATAGGAGTGGGCAATACTCTTACGGATAATATCCACACGTGGCAATGCCAAAGCTTGTTTGTGAACCTCTTCTTCAATGGAAGCCAAATGTTCAGGAGTTAAATCGACGGCCAAAAGAACGACCTGAGAATCAACACCGTGCTCTGCTTGGGACAATAAATCAGCAGCGACATAGACAGGATTACTGCTCATATCAGCAATGACAAGGACTTCGGAGGGACCTGCAGGCATATCAATGGCAACAAGGCAAGAAGTATCATTTTGAGATACCATCTTGGCAGCAGTAACATACTGGTTACCAGGACCAAAGATCTTGTCGACCTTAGGGACTGTCTCAGTACCATAAGCCATGGCAGCAACAGCCTGAGCACCACCAGCTTTAACAATGTGAGAAGCGCCCACCTTATGAGCGACATAAACAACCTCAGGCACAATGGAACCATCAGAACGTGGAGGTGTAGCAATAACAATCTCTTTACAACCAGCAACCTTGGCGGGTACACCCAACATCAATGTAGTAGAAGGTAAAACGGCAGTACCACCGGGAACATACAAACCAACACGTTCAATAGGACGACTGAAACGAGAACAAACAACACCAGGCATGGTCTCCACAACCAAGGTGTCCTTATCCATTTGAGCTTCGTGGAACTTGTAAACATTATCAAAAGCTTGATCAATAGCAGCCTTTGTCTGAGGATCTAATTGCATCCATTCATCGAGGAAAGGTGCTTTAATGGTAGGTGAAGTCATTTCTACGCGATCGAACTGACGAGTGAAATCCATAACAGCAGCGTCACCTCCCTGTCTAACCTTTTGCATGATAGGTGTTACACGCTTGATAATCTCGGAAGAATCGATAATAGGTCTAAGTAGAAGTTCCTGATGCTTCTTTTGGTCAATGTCGGACAGGTTGTACTTTAACATTTCAATTCTTTCCTTTTGGGGTGATGCTGGTTCGGCAACAGGAGGTTCAACTACCTTTTTTCCCTCCCATTTGGGTTTAGCGTTGCCAGGGCGACGGGTTACCTTTCTTGCCTTAATATCCAAATTCTTTTCTATGTCAGTCAAAGAAACACCAGCACTGACACACTTTGTAAGGGCAAAATAAATCAAATCAGCTGCTTCCCAGGCAACATCCTTCTTTTCGGTGGCGTCACACAATTCTTCTGCTTCCTCCATAATCTTTGCTCTTAATAAATTTGAATCGCTGAACAAACGTGCTGTATAAGAACCAGCTGGTGCACTTTCCTTTCTACTCTTCAAGACAGATTCCAAGGCAGATAAACCATTGTCAGGACCGAAACAGGTACGTGTATTTAAGTGACAGAAACCTATGTCATTATTAGTCATCAAATACCCGATATAAAAAATTCACTTTTTTTTTTACCTGCACCATGCTGTTGAACAACAAAACGTAAAGCATCGCCATCGCAATCATAATCAATTCTCTTCAAGGTTTGAGTAGCACCTGAGGTGAGACCCTTGTGCCACAAACCACGGGCTCTGCTCTGATAAACACCTTCACCAACACGGATAGATTCTGCAACACTTTCTTTACTAGAATAAACCAAACCAAGTGCCTTGTTTTGTTCATCCACCACAATTGTGGTGTACAAACCATCCTCACGATCGGTCTTTGCAGTGGCCAAGAAAGCATCAGCCAAGTTCAATTTATCACCGGTCTTCTCGGTTGTCAAACGACTACATGGAACAACAACGTGAACGTTTTGCTTGCCCAATGATGCGATGGTATCAAGGGAGACGTCACTCAACTCCACGACCACGCTCTTTTCACCGCCACCAGGAAGCAAAGTGGAGCTGGAAGCAAGTTCGGCGGCCTGAGTAGCGTCGGTCAAAATAAATGTAGAGACGGCAAGAGAAGCATCGGTACTGCCAGAAACAGCCACGCGCTCAACAGAAACACCTTCTAAATCGGCCATGACTTGGGTATAGACATCAGCAGAGAAAATGACCTTGTGAATGCCGGCGTCCCAAAGCTGTGTAGCCTCCTCGACCGAACTGGCGTGGGCCCAATAAAGGGTAGACTCGGTCTGGCTAGCGAGTGCCTTGACTTGGTCTAAGCTACCTTTAACAATAACAAAGTTAAAATAAGAGGCTGAGTTGGCAAGTGAGGCCTGTGAGGCGTCTGCCAAATCAATAAGAGGCACAAACATGTCTGTTTATTTTTAGAATAGAGAAAAGATGTTAAAAAAATCAAAAAATCAAAAAAAAATGATAATCTTTACAAATATAGAAGTGTTCGTCTGTGACTCACTGTTAACTCATACTTTAAGAGGTGTTTGAAAACAAAAGCCACTCTATCGGTCCTTCAAAAGAGATATAAGAGTTTTATTTTGCCATCTTTCATTAAACGTCGTCATCTCTGTAAAAAAAAAGTAGGGTTCGTGTGCTACGAGTTAGTTTATAATACACTTTATTCTATCCACTCATAACAGCCAATTTGATGAGATAACAATATAAAATAAAAGGATACCATCTATGAAACTTGTCTCTACAAAATATCTCATATAAAATGATCCATTTTGTTATTGTATTACATTCAGAGACGATGTAGATCTCTTCTTCTTTCAAGCCTTTATGTACCAAAGATGGGTAACTATAGTCGATATTTACCTTTTTTTTTTACCATAGGAATTTGAAACGCTAATAATCCCAACGTAGGAACGAAGATCACCAAATTAAAATTAAAATTTGAAACAGAAACACTTCTATCTGATATGTAATACTTTTTTTTTTTTAGAGCTTTCAACTATTTTGTTCCTTGATATTAAATAAATCTATTGAAAATGACATGGGCTGGGGATCATAAAGGATGAATAAAACTTTATTAAAGGAGCTTTCGAGGCAAAGATGAAGGAAAGAAAAGCCCTTGATTTAATTTAGCGGAGTTTTTCTCTTGTTCCTTTTCTCTGGTTTTAAGATAATAGAGAATTCATTTGCCCACGGATCTCTTTACAAAAATAAATAGTGGAAATAGCTGTATTTCTTTTTGTAAAATGTTTTTTTTAAAAAAATGAACAATGCTTTATATAAATGAGGAATATTAATAATAAAATGTGTGTATAAACAGGAGTATAAAAAAAAAAGCAAGATATTATGGAAACTGTGATAGTGGAATTAACATAATGGAACATTCACAGCCAAACCACCCTGGCTTGTTTCCTTGTATTTAGTCATCATATCTAAACCTGTCTGGCGCATAGTTTCAATGACTTGATCTAAGGATACTCTGTTATCTCCATCGCCATTTAATGCTAGTTGGGCTGCTGCGATAGCTTTGACAGCTGCTAGTGCGTTACGTTCAATGCAAGGAACCTGTACAAGTCCAGCGATTGGGTCACAAGTTAAACCCAAGTTGTGTTCCATACCAATTTCAGCAGCATTTTCTACTTGCTCAATAGTACCACCCATAACAGCTGTAAAACCTGCAGCGGCCATAGAGCATGCCACACCAACTTCACCTTGACATCCAACTTCAGCTGCTGAAATACTTGCACCACGCTTGAAGAGCATACCGACGGCTGCTGTTGTGAGTAAAAATTCCATGACATCATTTTCCGGGTTTTCAGATATAAACTCCAAGTAGTATTTCAAAACAGAAGGAATGGTACCTGCGGCACCATTGGTAGGTGCTGTTACAACACGCCCCCCACATGAATTTTCTTCATTGACAGCAATGGCGTAAACAGATAAATAATCTAATGCAGGCAAGAAAAATCTCTTTCTTGGTCGCTTTGGTAGTACTGAGAGTGAGAGAGGTTTGTTGTCAATACACCCGCTTCGTTCTTCAATTGATTGTTCCTTGACATATTCAGAATCCAATGCGATATGAGAGTCGGTATATGTTTTTTGAGATACAACAGGTCCATAGAGTCCTTTTAGTAACTTTTTATAAAGACCAGGTGCTCTTCGGCGTACGTTTAACCCACCAGGAAGGAGTTCTGTAATTACCGGAATAAAATGAGTTCGTGTTCATTTCATGTACCACTCCCATAAAAAACAAATAAATTACCTTTTTCACTCGCCATCACACCATTTTTGATACTTTGATCCATTGTATTCCAAAGCCGTAGCAATTTTGATCTGATTTCTTCTGGAGTTGACCATTTCAATTCATTCTCAAATACGACCTGGGCAATTGTCATATTCTCACGCTTGCAAACTTGAAGAAGTTCCTTGGCGTTTCTAAATGGAAGGCTCACAACAGCAATGTCTTGCTGGCTTCTTTCTGCTATTGTTGTTTTATCACCATCTCTTTTATAATATACATTTTCTCCGTGATCCAATTGTGTAGCATCATTTACAACAAATCCTCCTCCGATACTGAAATACTCGTTAGTAGCAACCATATTTGCATCTGTATCATAAGCACAGAAGCGAAGACCATTTGGATGTTGAGGCAGTGTTTTAAAGTAATTGAAAATCAAATGACGCTCAGGATTAAAATGAATACGGTGTGTGCCATTAAGGTGAATACAATGGTTGGTATGGATATCGTCTACTCTTGACTTAATGGTAGATGTTTCAACTGTATCAGGGGATTCGCCCTCAATTCCCATTAAAATGGCTTCTGGTGTACCGTGACCTTTTCCTGTCAGTGCAAGTGAACCAAACATATCTATCACAAAAAAAAAATGTTAAATTTTTCCAAATTTGGATAATCATTTGTTACATTACCAACTCTTAGCGTATGCACACGTTCCAGGATATTGTGCTTTTCCAGATCACCAATAAATATCTTGGCTGCTCTCATGGGTCCCACTGTATGGGACGATGAAGGTCCAACGCCAATAGAGAACAAATCAAAAGTAGATACAACTGCATGGTGATCAGCATTGGGGTCTATTCCTGGCTCTTGCAAGTTTGGTAAAATGGCAGCAGTTGAATATGATTTGAGTGCATTAAACCCAGTTCTGTGCAAATGACGGGTAGCGAGTTTAAACGACATAAAAGTGCTCATTATTGTTATTATAATTTGTGTCAATTGATTGTTATCTAAAAAAAAAATATACATAAACGTGGGATACTTCCAGGTATTTATACCAATATTTATTTTAGTTTTATAAATCTCCAAATACGTAAAGTAAAAATCATTCACACGCTTTAAAATTATTTATTATTTATATCTATCTTTGATACTTTGATTTCTATCTCGATTTTGTGTATAAAAACACAAAAGTTTTTTTTTCTTTATCTTTCATATAATTACTCGTTATATACCATATTATAAAAAAATATTATAATTAAACTCTATGTTTTGGCTGCGGTATCAAAATCAAGATTACCAAAAGGACTCGTCTAATTGTTCAAGCATATAAAAATTAGCAAATTTTCCTCCACCTTTGCATTTATTGTTTTTATTATTCTGTTTCTCACTTACAGCACAGGAGATAGTTGACTTTTGATCCGTAAAAGCTAACGTAATGGGATAGTGAAACAATGTAACTGTGGGCATGATATCAAACAAGAGGGTGATTTCCTTATTTTTTGATTCCATCCCACAATTGGAAAACAACTGCTTAAGTGATTTTGAATCTTCAGAAATTGATGGATTTATTTCACTGTGAAAGGGAAATGTAAGATTGGTAACACAATGAGCACCCAGAACCAGGTTATGCACTTCTCCTGTTCCAAGAGTTTTATTGGTGGAAGAATGATAAACCTAATTTTAACCATCCATTAGAAGTTTTAGTTTATATACAATTTCTTTTTATATATTTTTAAGTATAATAAAAAAATAAAAAAAGAGAGAGTAAGAAATATAAAATATACCACTGCTTTTATCCTTTCAAAGGATATTGGGAAATAGTTTTCATTATAGACACTGTATGAGAGGTCAATATTTAGATTATAATTAGGCTGTGAGTCGTTTCGATGAATATAAGCACCACTCTTAGATAAAGGTGTGGATCCTGTAAACATAATTGATGGCATTTTAAACGTGGTGATAATTAAACTTATCGCTGTAATAGCGATAATAATACAAAGAAATAAAAGACAGCATAAAGTCCTCATCCACATTGGCAGGCACGGGAAACATACGCAACAAAATAGACGATATATTGATATTTTTTTTCGATCCTTCATCTCATATTCTTTTTTACTTTCAAGATCTAATTTCCATTTTGTTTAGTTTAAATAATGATATATCGGTGTCTCCTTCACCTTTACAGGAATCGATAGTGGATGAGTTGGGTATATAATTGGGGTCATTGTTAAACCGATAATTCTTTTGAATAAAATTGTGATGTTTCATAGTTGGATAAGAAGATAAAGAAAAAAAAATCAAGAGTTGGTTCAAATATTCCATTCTGTGTTTACATAATTACAAAGTTGTTTACATTCGCAAGAAATTATTTAACTACACGAGGAGTGATGAATTATCCAAACATAAACAATGGTGCTCTTTTTTCGCGTAGTAATATGTAGATAGATACGTTACATGTCTTTTCGTCATCAATCTCAGTCACTGGACTAATAAACTTTTAAATATAAAAATAAGTACTTATAGTATTGAATGAGATTTCACTATGATCGAAGCATACATGAGTTCAGCTTTTTTGTGATAGCTTAATCCTCAATTGTATTAAACCAAGTCTCTAAAAATAACTAATGAATGGTTCATATCCAAGGTAGCTTGAATTCCAATATCAACTTTGTATTTTTTCGAGTAAAAATGTAACAGTATTTTCACAATAAAAGTGCCAGTGTGATATAAATTAAGAGATTATTTTACTTTTAAAATTATCTATGTTCAATTTTAATCTTTGTTTAGAATATATTCACTGGAAAAATAAACTGAGGCTAAAAAGGCCTCATAAGGGCCTGGTCAGATCCTTCTTTGAACATTTACAATAAGTTGTGCATTTACAGTAGACTCGCCGACCTCTTATGAGTCTCAGCCATGTTTATTGGAGCTCATTTTCATCTTTTGGGGCTTAATGAGGGCTATTAAGGAATAGATGTCATGTTTTTCGGATAACTTGTTAATGATTCTCATGTATTTACTCACGATATAATTTATAGCAATAGATATAATGATACAAACAAATGTTTTTTACTCAAAATGGAAATTCTTTATTTATACTATCAAAATCAAGAATTACAGATATACGAATAACAGACAAGTTTATCATAGAAAAAAAAGCCACTACACGTATTACCAGCTGAATTTTCGTAGCAGGTACCTTGAAGTTCACCATTACCTTTATGCACATAAAATTCCCAAACACCACTGGGACGTCTATAAAAATCCAATTGACCCATACCACAAAGGCCTTTATCAATCCTGAAATAGTCACGTCTTTCAATATCAGCGATACCTCGACCATTGATATCAGCAACACGGCCAGCGCGGTCACCTTTATATTTAGATTAAGTATAAAATTTTATCAAAGTAAAATAATGAAATAAAACCGTGTTCTCACCATTTTTCCAACACTTGCAATTATAGTAGTTTGATGGACAAGCTTCCATGCCAGTGCCTCCTCCAGGAGCGATCCCTTGTAAGACATGGAAGTCGCTGTAAACCATGGTGATCAAGAAAGTTAAAGCAAATAGACAAATGCCAGTTTTCATTGAAGTCTTTGAAATATTAAATTGCCTACATTCTGTCTTTTGCATACAGGTATTTATATGTTTCTCATAAAGAATGACGCCCTAATTTGTACAATTCAGAGGTATCTTGAGCCAAATAAGCGCATTCTTTTCAACATAAAACGGAAAGATATTTTTAAAAAACTAAAAGTCAAACACCACCAAATTTAATTGAATGATTCAATGCACTCCCATTAATTATAAATAACTGTAGTTGAACTTATATTGACCTTTTAATGTCTTTTTGTTTTTAGACGTGATGTATTTTAATTCATAATGCGTCATATCACACAATTACTATTACCCTTTTACAGTGAACATAAAATCGAAGCTACTCCTTTAGAATTACTCAAATTAAAATATATATTGATCACATTGAATCATATATAGCTATTCATAGTAGAAGTAAATTGTGTCATTTAAGTTCATTTATAGTACCAAATGACGCAAATGCATATTATACGTACATTGACCGGATACTTGGCCTAACTTTGTCAACTGAGAACACGTATTTTAAACCGACTCTAATTTATCAAACAAGATATTGAAATAAAGACAAAAATATCTAATTAGTTATATTCTATAAATATTGTAGATGTAAAGGATAAAATTGACTGTGCTATTTTAAAAAGGGGAAATAGTGCATTAGCAATGCATCGTGTTTACAAAGATGGTGTTTAATAATCTCGGCTTTATTTATTAGATTTTTATTATACAATATTACCATTAAAGTCAAGCACGGACCAATTTGACGGTATTATACTTTTAAAGTAGTTTAACTGGTTACAAAAGCAATTATTATTTCCTAAAAAACACTTTGATAGAAGAGGTGAAGCATCTATTAGCATAAACGATAAAAGTAATTCTACGCTTATTTCCAAGCAAGTCTGTCCGAATCAATATATGCTATACCTAGCTAAAGTCTCCATACCTCATTCTATCAGATTCGATGTCTCATTACGCTGTATCATATAACATACTGGAAAGGAAAACATTTATTCTTTTGGATTCTATCATCACGATGGCAATATATTCCTCTATTTAGCGTGATTATTCCTATAATCCACGGTCTTTATATAGAATCAAGTTTAATTTTAGAATCACGTACCAATTATCTTTATTATATGTTCATGTCTGGGTTATATCAAATTAAAGGCCCTCATTAAACTCTTAATGATACCTTTTTTTACTGCCTTTTTTCTATCTTACATCTACATATTGAATGGCTACTTGAAATATGTAGTGGTACATAAAATATCGCACTGATAAGAAAAATCGGTAAATAATAATACCTGGAAAATATAAAATAGAAAAGCAGGTATATAAGCCAAAAAAATATTGTCGTTAGAAGCTTTGGATTAGACGCACTACCATTAGCGTAACAATATTCCAATCTCTATGAAAAAAAAAAATCCAAAGAGCGAACAAAAATCATTAAACTAGAATCCCATTTCAGAATTGTTTTTCATACTGTTACATTTTAAGAAATTGTGTGTTTAAAAACAAAAGTGGTTTACAAAAATCATTTTTAGATGACTTTTATCCTAAACTGTGAGTGTTAGAAACCATTAGGACCTGGTCGGGCCGATTCTATGGCATTAAAATGATTTAGCCTCGCATATCATTTTAAATAAAACTTTTGCAAAGAATAAAAAAGAGATCTTAATTGACATCCTTTGGTGCACGCTAAAAAAAAAGATAATTGCATTGGATATCATGTCATTTGATATATTAAAATGAAACTATAGATTCAATTTGAACATTGCAAAAAAACTATATATATATGCCATTTGAATATTCTTCTTTTTCTTACAAAGAACTGAAAACACATGAAGTTATACAAAGAATTCTATAAAGCTTTCCTGTTTTTATTTTTTATCACTCTTGTCAATTCACAGCACCAGTATCAGCAAGATTATGGCTCGCTACAGGAGAACTATGCTGATCCTCGAAATATAATGTTTATATCCATGCATGGAGGATCTTCTCATGTTACATGGGTATTTTCTTTCCTTGATGAACTGAGTAACCGAGGACATAGTATCACTTACGTTACAAGGGTAAATATATTCTTTGTATTGAGAAACCCACCAATATTGCTATCTTAAGCTAATTTAGGACGCTATTATTTAAGGACTTTCACAAACATTTTGCAGACGGTTATCCTCATTTCAAAACAATTGTATTGGATGGCATACCAGCATACTTAGAAAACGTTTACCAAAACCACAAACACTCATCAAAATCAATTAAAGCAATGATAGGACAAACTTACAACAATTTTAAAACAGATTACCCAGCCTTCAAAAACATCATTCAGCAAGAGAAAATAGATTTACTTGTATGTGATTTCGGCTCTTCTGTTGGCTGTATCGAGGCGGCTAACCAAACAAATGTTCCTTATATTTCAACGATGGCATTCGCCATGTCAAAAGGTAACCCCTTATTTTTTCTTTTTGCTCGCTTTTTCATTAGCCATATTTTATTAATTGAATACTTCTCTCTTCAGATGCCGGTGCACCATATGTAAACCATGAAATAATCACAAGGTATGATACTACCACACTTGACATGTCCTTTGTGCAACGTTTCTGGGATAAATTTCTGGTACTTCCTACATTACTTTTCGAAGCGGTCAGTGAAGTCCTCAAGCATGTAAATGAACGAAAAGAAGCAGGTGTATCAGATATAATTGGCGAATTACATCCAAAAGTACATCATAATTCCCTCAAAATTGTGAATAGTATGTACGGGATAGAAGCAGCTCGGCCCTTGGGACCGCTAGTTGAGATGGTCGGACCCATCATTCCGCGAAAATATGTTTCTCTCACTTCCAATTTAAAAAGTTTTCTGGATAATCACAAACGTATAATTTATATTGCTTTTGGTCAGCATGCTATCGCAAGTAAAAAAGACCTTACGTTAATGCTGACGTCTGTATTGGAGAATGTTGAAAATAAGGTATTTGACGGGTTCTTATGGGGATTCCGCAGAAATTCGACCGAGTTTCCAGAAACTGTTAGAACAAAATCAGGAAACCTTTATTATACAAAGGATTTATTTAATCAAAAATATAACAATATGAAATTTGCCCGATGGGTTCCTCAGACAGCGGCCATGATGCATCCGTCTGTTACTGTATTTTTGACCCATGGTGGTGCCGGCTCCTTCTATGAAGGGCTTTATTCTGGGAAAAGGCTCCTTGTCTTCCCTTTCTTTGCAGACCAACCTGGAAATGCATTTACAGTTCAGCGAAATAAACTTGGTGGGTTCCTACGCTTTGATAGTACTCAAGAAGAGGCGACAAAGCTGATGGAACATGTTGGAGTGGACATTACTGGTGAAATACAAAATAATGTCAACCGATTTAAAGCATTGATCCAAATCCATTCACGACACGGGTCACTCCGAGCTGCCGATTTAGTCGAAGAGGTGCTCTATACACATAAAGATACTTTACTTCCCCATCGATATGAAGTATCTCGCGAGATGTCATTTATTAAGGCACACAACATTGACCTTTATATGGCAGCATTCGGTATTTTATTCTTTGTAATTATTCTTAGTTCATATGTGACTAGATCTATCTGTAAAAAATATTTTTTCAACCCATCATCATCAAACCCAAAAAAGAAAGTTGAGTAATTTTATGTTTTATTAAAACTTACTTCCTAATAAACTGTATTACATAAAAAACATTGTAATACAAATGTCACACTGTAAACATATACTCGAACCATTTAAATCTATTCTTTTTTATCATTTAATTACTTTTTTTTTTATTAATTAAAAGTTTTTTCCCTCGTTCTTTCTTTATCTCTCTCTTCATTAGTATTATATGTTTTCCTTTAGAAAAAAAAACAAAAATACTACCACAGTAACAAAGACTCCCGAGAGTACTGCCACAGATGCTCTTTTTGATAATTTAAAAAGTGAGTTCATTAATGATATAAATTGTTAAGAAAAAGGTTGAAATATACATATAGATAGCTCTTGCTATTGTTATAGCAATGGAAAAATTAACAAAATAAGAGAATAGGAGATGGTATTTATTTGGACGAGGATGTCACTATTAAACTGATTGAAAACGATCCCCGTGTATTTTGTAAAATTGGAGATGCTTACTATGAAAAAAAGACAAATCTGAACTACGCAAAGTCATTTGACTGGTATCAAAAAGCAGCGCTTGAAGGGCATCCAAGAGGACAGCTTTTGCTGGGCAAAATGTATTTTTATGGACACGGGGTGAACCAAGATGATGCAAAGGCAACAGAGTGGTATCAAAAGGCAGCCAATCAAGGGTATCGAGATGCACAATATGAGCTAGGGCACATGTATTATTTGGATCGAGGACTGACACGAGATTACCAAAAAGCTTTAAAGTGGTTTGCAAAGGCATCGGATCAAGGTCAGGTTGAGGCACAGTATAAAATTGGAGTGATGTATTATTTCGGCTATGGGGTCACAAAGGATTACTACAAATCACTAGAATGGCATACAAAGGCGGTTCAAAAAGGTCATCAAGGTGCTAAAAAACAAGTCAACTTATTAAACAAATTGGGTATCTACCTTGAATCCGGTAGCGTATCGGGTATAGAGCAGCATCAAAATATCGATGGTAAGCCACACATACACCCATTTGGAATGTAGTGACTTATAATTACTTCTCAATCTGAATTGACAATAATAGTTCCGTACTTTCCATTAAATACCAGCAATAATGAAGAATCTACGACAGATCGCCAAAGCACCGGCCCTGGATTGGATAATTGGCTAACGGACCAAATAGACCAAATAGAGAACACACCGATTGAACATATCGAAACAAATGAAAATACCAAAAGCGAATTAGAAGAAATCAAATTACAATATAAGCAATTAGAACAAAAAATGCAAGAAGAGTTACGGAAAAAAGACGAGCAGCTTGAAGAAATTAGACAACAATTACAAACTTTGCAATTTCAAAATTCAAAAATGAACACAGTTGAAAAAGAACAATCTCAAAAATCTGATCAAGTATCAACGAATCAAGATGAGGACTCCAACGAAATAAAGGGTTCTTAAATATCTTTATTTGGAAGTTGGGAGGTTTTGTTTGTGTTTGTGTGCGTATGTGTGCATGTATGTGTGTGTACATGTATTTGTGTGTATGGGTGGGTGGGTGTGTACATAAATATGTGCCTTATTTAACGTTTTGTACAATTAAAAAGAGGCTGAGATTCTTTTTATAATGATTCCACAAAATATTTTTTTAGATCGATGGCAATGGTGTGTTCTTTCCGTTATTTCACTGTTTGTGACCAAGCAGCCAGGATAGTCATATCAATATCATGTATAACTAGGATTTTATAGAAAACATAACCATTCCCTATTGGTAATTTCTCTTTCTTTCGTAAATCATAATGATAGTAGTAAAGTCGATTAAGTCCATGATGGTTTTAATTCAGATGAAATGTAGTACACGGGTTGGAGAAACACTGACCAAATCTTGATTGTATAACCTTCTTTTTAGTAATAAACCATAAATTTATCTTTCCTTCCTCGCCTTATTCACCAAGAAATATTGAGTTTCAGTCGCACGATTTTTTTACTATACTCTATACCTTATATTATGTTTTCAATGGCATTAACTACAGTTCCTGTGAGCTTAACATTATTTTTTAGGCGGAACCTTAATGAATTTAAGTCCACCTATTGTGGAAAATCCCAAGGACTCAAATTAGCAAATACAAGCTTACGTACACGACGATTGTGAGTATTTCCTTTTTGAGTTTTTTGTTATACACTCATTGCAATACCTATTTTACACACTAACAAGTGAAGGACCGGGAAGGTTTACAGACCTTTCTTGCTCGTCCAAAAAATTGCTTAAAATAGAATTACATTTGTATGTGCTATTTTGAAATACAGCCAAAAAAATATGGTCTTCAAATAGACTTTTACTTAAAATAAAATAATCACGATGATGTACGGCGGATGAGGGCGGGGAGAGGGTAAATGGAAAGGGTGAAGTTATTCATACAACTAGTTTTAAATAGCATAGATACAGATCTTGGAACTTAAAACCAGAAGTAGAAGAGAGGATATCGCTAAAAGAGGCAGCGATTGAAAGTAGAGGAAGGAGGCCAAGTGAAATCGATGCAAACATAGTAGGATAGTACCTGTTAGGTACAGTTGGAAGACATGAAAAATCTGTAGGCCTTTACGAGACAAAAAAAAGGTTGGAAACAACACTATGTTAGTTTGCCTCTGTTACTACCATATAACAAAAGTACACTCTATCATACATTTGAATACAAAATTTGATCAGAATTCATTTATGCTCTTTGAAAAGGATAATCTTATTGGTGCTGAGTGTTTATCATGTTCAGATTTGATTGGATAGTTTTTTTCGGAAAAATATTGATCCTACTCAAAAAGAAATTTATAAATGAAACTTTCTTTTTTCTTCCTTTTCTCACTTTTCCTAGAAACCAAATGAATAACCATAGATATCAACAGGTGAATATAAGATATTTTTGTTTATTTCCTCAACTAATTTGTATAATAAGATCCCAGTTACGGGCGACGAAATAGAGGGGCATAGACAGCAGCAAGCTATCACTACTCCACCCGAGCCACATCAACGAAGTGATTTAGAGGAAACTTTCGACATTCAAGATGAAGAGGACGACAATTATGAAAGCCATCAGTTACTTCCACCCAGCCCACCCGTTCTAAATTCTTCCTCTTCGTCTACCTCTCTTCAGCAACACCAAGGGCATTCTACAGCTACAAATGACGGTGTATTTTCAAACATGTCAGCAAAACCTGACTCTCAGAGTAATAAAACAGACGAAGTTCCACCAGTATGTGATTAAATTTATTTTTAATTGATGCCAAGAAACTCTAAACTTGCTAATATTTTCTTAAAAGGCATACGAAGAGGCAGCAGCAGATGCAACTCCGCCTTATTGGCAAACAACAATTATAGCGCCTGCAGGATTAGGTGATATGGTTCTGGTGGAAGGTTTACCTGTTGGAAGTATATTCAGTTTCTTGTGGAATTTATTAGGTAGAAGAAATGATCTGATGTTTTATTATTATGACATTTATTGACAACAAATCCATTATAGTTTCTTCTAGTTTTCAGCTGGTTGGTTTTATGCTAACATACTTGTTACATACATCTCACGCAGCAAAAGTAAGTTAATTCTTACAATATGTATACAGTATTAATAATAACTAATAATATAATTACAGGATGGTGCAAAGGCTGGTTTAGGAGTAACATTAATCCAATATGCATTTTATATCCGTAGTAGTAAGTAGTACATGAATAGACACAATATCAAAGTTAAGAACTTGGTTACTTACTTCCTGAAATAATATTAGGAGGCACTCTGGACAATGGATATGGTTATGATGAAGAGGAGACCACAACATCAGAAGAAGATGCTCAGCAAGCTGATATAATCGCATATTTGATGATGTTTATTGGCTGGTTTATTATACTTCGCGCAGTTGCTGACTATACTAGAGCTCGTAAAATGGAGAAAATAATCTGCTCAGAACCTAGTGCAGAAACCATTGTTTAAATGAAACCACCCTATATATAATCTTGTAATATAATACTCTATACTTTTATTGATGAACTTTATAGATTCACACAATTATATTTGTGCTTTAATACATATAATAATAAAACCCTCTAATTTATAACCAAAAAAAGAAAATAATAATGTATTTGTTCTCATCATCGTTGCTTTTTTATTATTAAATAAATCTAGTATACACTTGTCGAATAATGTTGGTATGAATCGACTTTTTTTAATTACAATTGATTGCCATTTTCATTGCTATCCTTTTCAGTTCATCATTTATTTTCCTGCATTCTTTCTAGCTTCTTTCTCAAGGTTATCCTTAAATGCTTTGTAGAACTCAGAACCTTGCTTGGTACCTATAGAAAATGAAAAATGTCAGAAACAAGTTCTTCTCTGTTTCACATAGCCTATATATTCTCATATACGAATGTACAAATACCCCATCCCTCCTTTTTTCTCTTTAAGCTTTTTTAACATACCTTTGTCAGTGATATTAGACACATGATGATGAGTCTTTGCTGCCATACGGTTAAATAAAGGGCTTGATAATAAGCGTTCGGTGATGAAGCTTGAGAACCAGAAATTGACAATCTTTTGGAACATGGTAGCAAAGCAAAAACAAATAGAATAGAGGAGTGTGAGAGAAAAAAAGAAGGAAAAGAACTTTTCCAGGGCCTTTTTAAAAGAGTGAGGGTGAACCATAGACAAAAGTCACAAAATCACTCCGATAAACCAATCAGAATTTAGATCATAAAGAACTTGCTGGCAAAACTTAAATATCATTTTCTTAATGCGAGTGTTTTACTAATGCTATTGTTGAGTCCATCAAAATTATATATTATAATGGAGCTCATTAAACCGACTATATTTTTATTAAAGGACCGAATATACGGAAAACGACAACCAACAATGTTGCCAACCAGAAACAGCTTCTTCCTCATTTTTTAAGCTTTTCAAGGCACAATAACCAAACCAAAAATGTTTTACCTGTTTTCTGGTTTCTCTACCAATCATTAGAACGATGTGTCATAACTGAGTTTAAACCATCAAGCGTAATTATGAGTAAGT
>VCJK01001934.1:0-33851 GCA_024139485.1 Backusella psychrophila | reverse complement strand
GTTTTTCCTTTTTTTTTTTTTTTACTTTTGTCTCTCTATCTTTCTGCTTATATAATTCATCTTTGGTACAATCTTCAGCAATAATGAGTCAATATAGCAACATAAAGGTAATCCAACTTTTCAGCCCTGAAGATATCGAACTTGCCTATCATGTCAGACGAGTTGTTTATGTGCACGAATACGGTTATGCAGAAAATGTAGTAACAGACCAAGATGATAAAACAGCAGACCATTTTGCAGCTGTTGCCGATCTCACCACGACGAATGAGGTCATGAATAGGGTACCTGTTGGTACGATCCGTCTCTTCCGTTTACCAAACAATGTAGCAAGATTAGGTCGTGTTGCCGTTATTTCGGATGCACGTGGGTTAAAGATCGGCAAATTGCTGGTTGAGTCGTTTATTGAACATGCTAAAGCCCAAGGTTATGATTCTATTGTCTTACATGCAGTCTCTGAAAAACGCTTCTTTTATGAAAAATTGGGATTTTGCTTGGAGAAAGGTGATGATATGGAATTTGAGGAAGATGGAACTCCTCATTTAAGGCTATGGATGCGTCAAATTCAAGCTACCGCTACTTAAACACCAAAACAATAAATGATATAATAGAAAATAACGTGGTGTTTTTTAAAAAAATAATAATTATTATTTTAAGGTTTATATGCAATTAATTTTAACAACAGGTAAAATATTTATTGTTTTGTCAACGTTAAACCTTGGTTTAAGTATGCATATGATGATTCTAAATGTGTATCGACTGATGCCAAAAAAGTTTCGAATCTAACAGTAATAGTTATAATAATGGAATACATACATAATAAAAATAAATGCTTACACATTTTCATTCAATTCTTGTTCAAATATCTTTGTATGAATGTATTTTCCTCTAAATTCATCAATTTCGTCCTTATAAAAACAAACATATAAACAACAATGATGAGCTATATAAAGAATTTAAAGTATATTACCTTGTATTTATTAGGATCGATTGGATATTTGGTTTCAACTGATTCAACCCTCTTGTTATAACACTGAAAAACGGGCTGATCTAGCAATAATCCTAAAGCCGGAGCCTTGGGAATATTAATCTTTGATTCATCAAAGGATGTATCAATGACTGAATTAGGTGTGTTGGTTCTAACAGATAACATAGCCATGGCTTATATGCATATACGTATGGGCGTTGAATAAATATTGGAAATCATTCTTATAGATAATAACATTATTCTTACATATCATTTTTCGAATTTGATGAAGCATAAATGACTGTCCATGTAACTTTATGCTGATCCACTCCATCCCTTTAATAATCATAGGTTCTTGTACCTAGAATATATTACTACTACTATTACTTTAAGCTGACCCTCCTTTCTTACATCGATGTCAATAATATATCGCTTTGTTGCATTATCTTGTAACCCTCGTCTTACAGTGTAATTGTGAAAATCATGAGTGCCCTCAAATTTCAACATTGCATCCCTAAACATATCAAATTTATCCCTTGATACTCGATAATTCAAAAGTTCCTGCTGACTTTTTGGTGTGACATAAAAAACTGTTGCACTGTCCTCTGTCAATACCTTGATATCTTTATCCGAGGTTGGTTTCTCTTTAATCACTCTTTCTAATGGAGGTTGTAACGTATAAGTTGGTAGCAAATATTCATAAATACGGGAATCACAAGCTGTCTTTGCGTGAAAACTTCTCTGTGTTTCAACAAAGCCTTTGATAAAGAAAGTGAATAACATAAAAAGGAACGTATATATGAGATCCTTACCCCATACTCTAATCTGATCTGGTAATATATCGTTTACTTTCGAGACAATGCTCTCATCTTGAATAATCATCTTTAATGATATGACATTACAAGCAGCATGAACACCTTTATCAGTACGTGCAGCTCTCATCAATTGTACTTTTTTGGGATCAGTAGAATTGTCAGTTGATATCGCACCGGCTCTGCAAAAAGCGTCAAATAGTACGCCCTCTATTGTATGTGCATCTGGGTTTCTATATCTTTTGTTAATGAAAAAGAAAAAATAATGAAATAGGGACCTACAGCTGCATGCCTTGATATCTTGACCCATTAAAACCTATCATGACTGCCACTTTTTTCTTAGGTAAACGTGCCACTTTCGCATCAGTGTTTTCTTTTTGAAATGTGTCATTTGCTTTCCATGAAGTAATTCTTGTAAAATAATCTTTACGCTCTTTTGACGTTTTTATTTTTGTCTTGTTGCTGCTGTTTTTAAGAGTAGATAATAAGCGCTTACAGCTAAAAACAGTGTAATTTCTAAGCATATTACACAATAAATAGAAGAGTAAAAATTTTAACAGGTGAAAATACTCCAGAAATGGCCATTTTTAGATTTTCGGGTAGCTCTACAAATAAAAATCGAGTAATTGTGACGCATTTTTTAACTTTTCTCCATTGTTTGTTTTTCTTTCTTTATAGTAAATCGCAGACATAAGAAATGAAAAAGAAACAAATCATCTTGTATTGTTCTAGGTTACTTTAGCTTTTAGTAAAAAAAAAACCAGCTACACTCCTCCACTAAAAGAGAAGTAAACAGCTTATTTTTTTCATATTTAATGACTTTATCCAATGAGTGAAGCCAACTTGATATAAAGAGATCATCTCTGTGACTGGGCTACTCTGATTTGCTACCCATTTCAATCTCCTCCCTATATAACGAATAGACCATCTATAAAACCCATACTTTCTCCACATCTTTCTTCCTTTTTTTTCTGCTCTTTTTTTCTTTTCATATAAATTTACATAATGCAAATACCTCTTAAAACAAACCCAGATAATTTCCCTTGGGTTGTACAAAAATATGGAGGAACTAGCGTAGGCAAGTTCCTGGATGAAATTGCAAACACCATTGTACCGTAAGTTGTATACATATATTGTAGTGATTCCTTTCATTATCATTCATTGGCTATTAACACTAATTATAGCTCCTATCTCAAAACAAATCGAGTGGTTGTAGTATGTTCTGCAAGAAGTGGAGAAACAAAAGATAAAGGGACAACCAACAGGTAAAACACAGAGAAAAAAAAGAACAGTATTTGTGTCGGACATAATGCGAATATTAAAAAAAATGGAATGAAATAGACTATTAAGGGCAGCAGAAGAGGCATTGACTGAAGGATCTGAGAAACATTTAGAAATAGTTGAAGAAATTACTCAAGACCATTTAAACGCTGCTAGAGCATTGATTACAAACAAAGACATCTTGGCTAAACTAGAATCTCAACTTAAAAACGAGTGCCTGAAATTAAGATCATTTTTGGAAGCGGCAGAGGTAAAATTTAAAGTCACACAGAAAAGGCGAGAAAGCAAAAGAGATTTAATACCATCACCATGTGATCTTCAAAAAGATTATAGATGAGATATCCCCGAGATCAAAAGATATTATTGTTGGTATGGGAGAAACACTTTCTTGTGCTATTGTTACAGCCGTGTTACAAGACAGAGTAAGTAGATTATTAGACTTTTAAATAATTTAATAAATTAATGCCAAAACGGTATATAGGGAATTGACAGCCAGTTGGTGGTTCTTAATAATATCATCGATAAAGAGTTCACTGTATTAGATCAAAGTTTTTATGATTATATTGCTGAACGACTCGCTGAAATTATCAAAAGTTGTGAAAACCGTGTTCCTGTTTTAACAGGTATGTATTATCGTCCCAAAACACTTGATATGAATGAGAAAAAAGGAATATGATAGATGGGATAGATTTATTATTTAAATGCAAAAATACAACTACAATATATACTTATAAAAATAAATATATAATATATAGGTTTCTTTGGTAATGTTCCTGGAAGTTTACTAAGTAGTATTGGTCGTGGATATACCGATCTCTGCGCAGCTTTAGCAGCAGTAGGATTAAAATCACAAGAACTTCAGATTTGGAAAGAAGTAGATGGTATTTTTACAGCCGACCCACGCAAAGTAAAGACAGCCCGCCTTTTACCTATCATTACACCTGAAGAAGCAGCAGAATTAACTTATTATGGATCAGAGGTAATCCACCCTTTTACTATGGAGCAGGTGATTAGAGCAGAAGTTCCTATTCGTATAAAAAATGTTAAAAATCCAACGGGTTCTGGTACCATCATTTTCCCTGACAAAGTCCAACATGACAATGGTTTTGCAACACCTCCTCCCACACCAGCCGTACTAGCTCAAAATGGATATCATCTCGATCTCTCTCGTAAGCACCCCACAGCAGTCACAGTAAAAGATAAGATCTGCGTCTTGAATATTCACTCAAATCGCAAGAGTGTTAGTCATGGTTTCCTTGCAAAAATATTTATGGCTTTAGATGAACACAACATCATTGTGGATTTAATTTCTACTTCAGAAGTTCATGTGTCTATGGCCCTTTCTCCAGATGTGACACAATCTAGCCTGGAAAAGGCAATTTTGGATCTCAAAAAACTGGGCGCGGTAAGAGAAAATGAAGAACATGTGTATCCTTTTCAAGGTATTAAAATAGCTATTACCAATAGGTTGATGTCATTAAGGATATGGCTATTATTTCTCTGGTTGGTAAACAAATGAAGAATTTAGTGGGTGTCGCGGGAAAAATGTTTTCTTCACTGGCTGAAGCTGGAATTAGTATCGAAATTATTTCTCAAGGTGCATCTGAAATTAATATATCCTGTGTCGTAGCAGAGTTGCATGCATTGAATGCAATGAAAGCTATTCATGAACGTTTATTAGATGTAGATACCAGCGTTGAATTACCAAATATATAGGGGAAGACGCTCTTATCATCTTGTTTTTGTTTTATTGTTCTTTGTTATATATCAAAAAATAAATATGTATTAATAATTTATTGCTTTGTTTTTTCTTTGGGGAGATCGACCCAAGTCTTATGGTCTTAATTCGTTCCCCTCTTTTCTCCTAAAATCACGAGCCTTACTGTTGACGCCAATAATGATGATAAAAAGGAGTTGAAACTGATTAATTAAACATGAGTCCTATACTATTTTTTAACTAAAAGGCGAGAAATAATTCTTTTGCATAAACCAACTCGTAGTTTTTTTTTTCATAGAATATTGTCGGAGGAAATATATATTTTATTTATAAAATAATACGCTGCAATTATGTCATCAACTTTAAGGATTTTGGATTTAAAAGCTAATTACGTTTGAGTAATTTAAGATCGTTCTCCACGAAGACGGCGAGCTAATTGAATATCTTTGGGCTGAATGGTGACTCTTTTGGCGTGAATAGCAGCGAGGTTGGTGTCTATAATGAAAAATAAATAAATTAGATCATTAAAACAATATTGCCACTACCCCCTTTCCTACATACCTTCAAAGAGTGAGACAAGATAAGCCTCCGCAGCTTCTTGCAATGCACCAATAGCAGAAGACTGGAAACGTAAGTCGGTCTTGAAATCTTGTGCAATCTCACGAACAAGACGCTGAATGAAAAATAATAAAATTAGTATGTAAATATTATGCTTTATTTATATATATTTTTTCTCATACCTGGAAAGGAAGCTTACGAATTAAAAGCTCAGTAGATTTCTAGATAAAAAAAAGTTTTGTTTTTTGTTTTGTTTTGTTTATCGCTTTAGTAAAAAGTAATGTGTGTGCATAAAAGCTTGGAGGTACGTACCTGATAACGACGGATTTCACGAAGAGCAACAGTACCAGGCTTATATCTGTGAGGCTTCTTAACACCACCTGTTGTTATTGTTATATTATTTAAGTAAGAATAAAGTAAGTATTGCATTTTATCATATCAGGAAAGACTGCAGGTGCAAAATAAATAAGGTATATTTACCTGTCGTAGGGGCTGACTTTCTAGCGGCTTTAGTGGCAAGTTGCTTTCTAGGTGCTTTACCACCAGTGGACTTACGGGCGGTTTGTTTGGTTCTGGCCATTTTATTATTATTTTTAAAAAAAAGGTAAAAAGAAAAGAAAAAGAAAAAGAAAAAGAAAAGAGAAGAAAGAAAGACACTCAGTTTATTTATACATATGGTTGTGACGTGGGATTGTTAATCACCCGCCTCATGTGACTAACGAAAATAGTGTAGTGATTGAAACAAAGGGTCAAGGAGGTCTTTGTAAAACATGGCCTGTTAATCCATATCTGGCTACGATAGTAAAATTATTGACTTTTCTCGCTTCTTTCCTTCCCTCCTGAAAGCTCATCGATATAGTAACAACCCTGAAATAATAAGGTACATTGAATCTGATGTCAGGGATTGGCGCTTGTATATTTTTCAGCTCATGCAGCTTTTATATGAATGATTTCAATGGGCTTCGGAGTAGCTTTTATGCGTCCTCTGATTTGATATGATTTAATTTGATTGTTATTGTGACTTATGAACAACAAACAAAAAAATAAAAAAAATAAAAAAACACAGACCAAAAATAGGGATTTATGAACGAATACATATTAAAACAACTGTTTGTTATATTCAAAGGAGTCAACCCTCCCGAACAGGACAATAACAAATATAACACATTATATTTGAGTATTAGTCTACAGATCCAAAGTAATCTATCAAATGGTTTGGGTCATTTTAACTTTAAAAAGTATATGGATATATTTAACAAGAAGAATTTCAACAGACTCTGAAGATAAATGCTGACTTTCTACCATTTTAAAACTATATTAAGATTCTTGCTTATTTTTATTTAAATAAACAACTTAAAGTTGTATTATCCTGAATATATCTATTTAAAAAAATAATGTCAATCGTATATATGGGTTTTATATTATTTCATTTGTAAATCCAAGAGTAAAATCAAAATATAATAGATAGATATATGTATTACTTTTTTCTCGGTTCATTTTTTAAGCATAATAAAAGCACATTTTGTATCTGGTTTTGAGGCACGAAGTCATCTAATAAAGTTAAAAATTTACTAAACATTCAACTGAAATAAAAACCAGTCTTGAGGATAGATATAAAGCATAGATTTTGAGTATACAAAAAGTAATAGGTTGTACGACTTTAAGACTAATCTCTTCTTTGGAGACTTGGTCTGAATTTTCAGGAGACTAGAAGCCATTCGTGGCATCTTGTGATTTATCAAATTCCAATATTCCGATTAAACCCATGTTTCTTACAAATTACAAAGTAAAGTTAAAGTGAAATTAAGAAGAAAGACTTTATTTTTTTGTGATACTAACGGTAATAGTCTGACCATCAGTAGCAGCACTATTTGCAAATAATGCTAATGTTCTGGTGTCCTTTACAACATGTACAATGCTCTCAGCAGGAGTAATAGACACATTATAGCCGTTAGGATAGGTGATAGTAGGTAAAACAATTTCAGTAGGCGCATCGATAGAGGTTTTTACAGCAAACACCAAGGAAAATGAACTGTCAGCAGTATTATAGCCAAAACTCTGGGGTGTTCCTGCTATAGCAGATGGATAAGCACGGCTGTAGTGGGCCTGAATCTCAGGGTGGGGAGTCCCGTCGCTGTTGTATAAATTCTCATACGCCCATCCCATCCATGATGTCATGTACTTGTCACTGGTATCAACTGCTGATTGCATATTTGACATTTGAGTAGAATCTCCCATCCACATGGTGAATTCTGTTAGTACGGAGGCTGTTTTAAGTCTTTTATTATCGGTAATGCGATTCTTGATGGTACTTTCAATACTTCCCACTTGAGGTGGATTATAGTAATGGAAGGACTGAACAGTCTTTGAACCATCACCAAGAGGAACGTTATTAAAGCCAGAGAGAATATCGTAAGTACTTCCTTCAAACCAGATAAGCGTATTATTATCCACAGTTCTAATTTGAGTACTTGCTCTGTTCCATAAACCTTCCATATTCTTATGATCTGCAACACCTGGAGTTAATAAAGTTGGGTCTGCGTAATGGTCTCCTACCCATGGTTCATTCTTGGAGGGTAAAAGTTAGTTCGCCTGTATATACATTCGGATACAAAATAACTTACTAGCAAATTGTATCCCAAAATATTATTAGTTCCCGCATAAGTTTGGGCAAGTTTTTTCCAATATGCGCTGAATGCGTCCCCCAGTCCGTCGTAATTATTATATAATCTGCCAAAGCCATTCGCAACAGCAACTGTAAGGTAGGTCAAACTCCAATCTAGAGAATTACAGTCTGACGATGAAGGTATACCGTTGCTATCAACAGAGAACGGTGTAAGTTTTTGAGGTACAGGAAATCTCCGTAAGGCGCCGACCCAATCAGAATGAGCAAACCACTAAAGTGATAAAGAAGTATATTAGCCTTTATATCTGACTGGTATGTGAACCACTTACATTCGGGACACCATGACCACAGAATTGAGCAGCAAGAACATCCTGATGCACATCTACTAGCACATATATACCATGATCCTCAGCTAATTTTGTTTGACTAGCCATGATATCGATGAAAGTCTGATTATATTGACCCCTAACAGGTTCGGCCCCAGCCCAATGATGACCCAAACGAACGGCATTGACTCCCAAGTTTTGTAGATTTTGAACATCAGTGAGACCAAACGAGTCACCTGGGGTAAATTCCTCCTGTCTATACCAAGGAGCACTTTTTTTTACTACGTTAGTACCATGAAAAAAACGAACTCTTCCAAAGGTATCAACAATCTGGTAGATTGATTGATCTACACGACTGATTTTTGTCAGTCCAGGATTAGCTGTAATCCAAGCTTGAGGATCAGATACAATTGCTTGAGAAAACGCAATTAGATTGAAAAAGGCAATGGTTCCAAGAAAACCAGATCTTAGTAGAGGCACCATCTTTGATTTATTTTGATAAATTAATGTTTTGAAGCATATTATTTAAAAATAATTCTCGTGCCTTTTTATGCAATTTATTGTACTACTTTAACATGAACTTTAAACGAATGCAAAGGAATGCCTGAGAATAATAGAAATAGAAACGCCTATGAGTTTGCAGTTTTAATTTTTTTTTTAAAAAAAAGGGTACTTTTCCCTTAAACTTATTGTGTGAATGTTACATTATGCTGTGCAAGTAATGCAAAGGGAGGCAATTATAGAATATATAAGGTATAATGGAGATTCTTCAATAGTTGTAAGCTACAACGTACAAAAAAGGTTTTGGTTCCTTTTTTTTAAAAAAAAAATTAAACAATATATATGTATATGCAAAGCAGTTAGATATTTAAATGAGCAATCTCATGGTCAGATTATTTATTGTACAGTACTAGCATTGGTTTTCTACTCGGAAAAAAAAATCGATCAGTTTCAAATGGAATTAGTAAACAGATATTATCAGAAAAGAAACATTCGTGATATGGTTCAGAGAGCAAATTTATAAGGGCTCACATGGTAGTATAAACCTTTACGTTGTACTTGGGGAAAGTGTGCTTAAATCTCATTTACTTTAACATTCTATAGATCGAAAATGTACTACATTGTGAAACGTAAATGCATTTATCAACAATAATAAATTACAAACCATTTTGGATATGTTTATTGTACGCGAGCATCCAATCAATAATGCCTATACAAATAAGTTAAAAAAGATATTATAAATATTAGTTTGCTCTGCATTTTCCAAATATGACAGGTTCCTTTTTGAGTTGCAAAATAAAAAAAGGACCATCCATGGACTTCATTATTCACGGAGTACTATTCCCTCATCCTAACATGTATATACACTTTCTTTCATAAACATTACAATTTATGGGGTTTTTAAAAGCTTTTTTTAGACGCTTTTAAAGTTGAAATATCATAATACCTATACAGTTCTTTACTTTATAAATCAGAAGATAAGTAGGCTATTTCTTTCTTAATTTTATTAAATATACTTTGAATTAAGCAGGTGATCTCTTTTATGTTTCCAAAACACTAGAAAACTGGTGATACTACTTGATATCGGTGTTCTGCATTGGCCGAAATAGGGTACTTTAAAAATAGAAATAAATCAATTGACTTCAATAAGGTGGTCGGTCTTCCTACATTTATACCTGTAGTGTATCTAAATGTATAATAAAATTATACGCTTATCGTTTGTTCAACATGAATATGATTAAATAACCAATACAAACTATTGGCTAAACTACACAAACATGAAAGAGTTGAATACTTTAAACTCTTTTATTCACTATCAGGTATCAATCTGGGGAGCTTTTTTTTTTTGGAATTTCCTGGACTATATTGAGAAACTCTTTGCTAATAACTTTAGAATTAGTGGCTAAGTCGCCATGATACTTTGCCAAATAATGTTTTAAATAAAACTTCATCTGATAACTAGTCAACTACAAGTATCATATACTCTCTTTCCAAAATAATATTATTGGAGTAACTTATTACTGTCTAACAATGCATAAAATATATATTTACAATGTTTCTTGAGTAATACTTGGTTTTTGCTGCTTTAAACTATGCAATTCTCTTCCGGTTTACAGGTTTCACTACTTTTGTAGTTTGTATTTATAAATATATTTCCCACTAGATCGTTCCTGCAATTGCATCACCATATTCATTTTATTATGCTTTACCTTTTTATTTACGAACCTTATCTTTGTTATTTAAGGGTACTGTAGTTCAGGATATTGTCAAAATACTGGCTTCGATGATCATGTTTTTATTGTAAGGATATCTAATACGCGAGAACGGAAAGTGGATTTACATGACCCTTTTATACTTTCAGGTTCGAAACGAGGACTATGTCTACTTGCTGTCTCACTTTAGATGTTTATGGAATTAGGGCGTAAATGCTATAAGAAGTATATCCGACAAGGATGAGGCTTGTGATTTCTAATTATTTTTGGTGTAATTTGTTTTTGTTCTGAGTAGTATGACACTTTAGTTTGATATTTTAGGTGTTCCCTGGTATCCTATATTCTTCTTACTGCTGTATTTCGAGAAATCCATAGTAGCTCTGTTATTTGATAAGTGCTATATATTTATATGGTTTCATCTTCATCGTTATTTGCATTATCGGCACAAGGTCCGTTAATTTCTTGTTGTAAAGCTATAAATAAGAAATGGCAATTATAAATAAAATAATTCATTTCTTAAGAGACTGATAACAATCTAACAATCTAACAATTTAATGATTCTAATGACTTTGATGGCTTGTATTGCGTCACCAATCATAGCTTTTTAGTCTAATTTATCATAGTTTCACAAATAAAAGATGATTGTTTGTTTTTGTTTTTTGTTTTTTTTTACTTTAACAGTTCTCTGCCTGATGTATGGTTCAAAAGTAAATCTAGATTGGGATTGGAAGATCTTAGTAAACTCAGACAAAACACAGATGTACAGGAACTAGTTTGTATTACATTATCTCTTTATTTGGTAAATCACAAAAAGAGTGATCATGTGTATAGGAAATAGGTGCTTATATCATGGCTAACATGGTGAACTAACATAAACATATCAAAATTCAGTGGAAAGCACAAAAAAAAGTACGGACATGGTAGCGAGTTTGAATCTAAATGAAAATAATAATAACCAAAGATAGCATAAAATAGCTTAATGTTTGGTAATGATATATTCGCGTTTTAAAATGATTAGTGCTTCCCCAAAAGCGCAATTCCCTAGAATTAGAGGGGATTTTAATCAACTTAAAATATTGTAAAGATAAAGAAGCCAGCTCTAGACAAGTAAATAAGAAAAGCAAACATACATAAAATGCTGTTATTATCTTGACTTGACCAAAAATAATATATTATCCGATGCTTTGCTTTGTATCGTCCAATGTTTCAGTAATATGTTGGATTTGCCAACAAAACAGCAAACTAACTATGACATGATTAGTAGAAGACTAGACGGAGATTTAAATCCCACCAGACTTCATCATTGATACAGGAATTGAATAGGGACAGATGTGTAAACAAAAAAGTAAAGTGAAAGAAGTTAGAATGATTCATCCAGAGTAAAAATTACTGTTTGTATCTAATAATGACTGGTAATATTATTAAAGGAAAATAGTAATAAGATAGAAGAAAGTCTAAACGAAAAAAAAATTGTATACACAGAAAAAACCCTTTCTGCACTGTGACTCAGGATGAATATTCTATTATGACTCACCATTTCGCTGGAACCTGGGGTAAATAATATACCTAAGTTTAATTTTTTACTCCGCGCAAAATTATTGTTTGATTTTCAAACTTAAATACTCGCGAAATATTTACCATTTCTTTTCTTCTTATTCACATCTCGACAAACTTGTATTGATACACAACTAAAATGGCCGGAATTACTATCAACAAACCCAAGCCCAATCATTTCATCACAACTGCTGACTATACTGCTGAACAACTTTTTGATTTAGTCGACCGTGCTATTAAGTTCAAGGTCGAATCAAAGTACGGTTATCCCAATGCTAGAACCGAGCGCCCTTTGACTGGCAAGACATTAGCTCTTATGTTTTCTAAGAGATCCACTCGTACTCGTGTCGCTACTGAGACAGCTGTTAGCTATTTAGGTAATTAACTTTTTATTTTTCTATTCAATGGGTTTGATAAGGAGAGCTAAACATAGCATATCACAGGTGGCAGTGCCATGTTCTTGGGTGGTCAGGATATCCAGCTTGGTGTCAATGAATCTTTACTTGATACATCCCGTGTTGTCAGTTCAATGGTTGATGGTATTATGGCCCGTGTTGGTGGTCATGATGAAATTGAGGTAAGTAAACATTACAGCATTGGGAATAAAGGATGGTTGGTTAATAGAAAAACTCTATTTCATAGACACTTGCTAAGGAATCCGCCGTTCCCGTTATCAATGCCTTATCTGATAAATATCACCCCACTCAGATTTTGGCAGACTTGATGGTTTTGCACGAGTACTATCATCATAAGAAGAGCGGTTCTCCTGGCGTATACAGCGCCCATACCCAACATCCCAGAGAAACTTTGAATGGCTTGAAGGTTGCATGGGTTGGTGATGCTAATAACATTCTCCAGGAAATCCTTGTTGCTTTCCCCAAGTGTGGTATCAGCGTATCTGCTGCATGTCCCCCTGGATATACATGTGACCAAGATGTCATTGACATTGCTCAAGCTGATGCAAAGAAAACTGGAGCTAGCGTTGTTTTCACTACCAGCCCTGAGGAAGCAATTAAGGACTGTGATGTTATTGTAACCGATACTTGGTAAGTTTCACTTTTTATCGCATTGTATGGGGGTTACAGTTGATTAATCCTAATATCCTAATAGGGTTAGCATGGGTCAAGAAGAGGAAAAGAAGAAGCGTCTTCAAGAATTTGCTGGCTACCAAGTCACCAATGATTTAGCTACTCGTGGTGGTGCTAAACCTGATTGGATCTTTATGCACTGTCTCCCTCGTAAGCCTGAAGAAGTTGATGATGAAGTGTTCTATTCGGAACGTTCTGTGGTATTCCCCGAGGCTGAAAACAGAAAGTGGACTATTCTTGCAGTAGTTGATGCATTGTTGGTTAGAGGCGGTATCTAATTTAACAGTACTTGTAAAAATATGACAACTGTGTTGTTAAAAACTCTATATATGATTTTATATATACGCTTGTAAAAAGATTAAATAAAAAATATTAGAACCTATGTCTAAACTTTGAAAAACAAAGGGATACCGTTTCAACTATATTGTGTTTGTTTTGGTTTCTTTTGGGTGTACAATTCCTATAACGTGTGCAAATGCGTTTGTATTAATACAAAAAAAAGTTTATATCAGGATTCCAAAAAATACTTGAAACTTGATAGTAACAAGTTTTGATCGAGCCATTTAAAAACATTATTTGATTCAACCAGAATATAATTGTCTTGTCAATAAAGTGCCTTGTAAGAAAATTTATCATTGGGTACATCCGAAATATGATGGGGTTTTAATCTAATAAAAAATGATGCCGTTGGCAAATAAAAATAAAGCCTGTCATAGAATATACAAACCTTCTTTTTACTACAGCTATTCAACAAGCTTATTCTAAATATACGTTTTGTAAAATCTAGATGGAAATCACATCACACCTGATAACGCTCAGAAATAGAGACGAAAATGGAAGTTAAATGTGAAACACTTGATAAGAATTTAACATTAATGAACGCCTTTTTATAACACTAAAAGCTGTTGATCGGAACTAAGATTATGACGCATTGGAAGCCTTGAAATAATAAACAGTAACCAAGTCAATGTGTGTTTTTAAGCGAAATTAAGTAGACTGTGGTTTTAAAACAGATCGTTGCTTTATTTTAAAGTTAGGATATACCCATCAGAAAATTGAATTTCGTTTAGTTGCTTGACGCTGACTTTTATCATTTTAAACAGAGCCCCGGTTCCCCAAGCATTGTGCATTGACGACAATATTGGCATAGAAGCTTGGTTGAATTTATTGCCAGATCATTGACTTTTTAACTTAATTTATCTTGAGCCTATTTTTAATGTTTCGACATCAAATGTTTTTGTTATTAAAGTAAAGTAAAGCCATTTCTGAAAACATAACTCTTAGTACTCATATTTTAGCTACATAATTCAGAGAGCTTATTAATAATAGAGTGGCTCCGCTTTCGAAGGTATATGCGTATGAAGTAGTAAGTCTGTATTTTTTATAAAAAAATGTATTTATATTTGCCGTTTTATTTTTCTTGAGTTTAAAACAATGATAGACGCTGGAACGCCTCAAAGTAGATTGATGATACTAAAATCGAGGGTATTCTGCTCATTATGAACATTCGGTCAAAGAGAAAAATAAATGCGGTACAAATCCTATTGTCTTTATAAAAATTCCACTTGGTAGTATGATAATCACGTTGCTGTCACATCTATTACAGACGTATATTCATATTAGTGGTGGCTATTGTTTTATCTAGCTTATTATATAATGCTTTATTTATGTAACAAATTGAGATTCTTGGCTATTTTTCTTGTATGAAAGAAGAAAAAAACTCTAGGTTTTGATTTTTACATAGTCATTTGTTTTATTGTTGCAATGAAACAATCAGCTAATAGTAGATTTCAAAAACAAAGTAGTAAATATTGTATATTTAAGTAAGGTGGATCTTTATTGTTTTTTTTAGCACTGTTTTTGTTTACCTTATTCTGTATTGTATTATATTTTATTAGAAAGTGATATCCAATGACTGTACCTGGTACAAAGAAAAGGATGAGACCTCAAGTAGCACATTGAGAATGATACAATTTCATGTGAATTATGGAATAACATCAATATAAATATCAGTATTTTAGTTGTAGTTCCTCATTGTATTTCTAAAAAAAAACCCCCTCTGGCAGTGGATTATAAAAATCAATAGATACATTTTTTATTAATTTGTGTTGACAACACAAAAAATAAAATATTGTAGGTCACACAACCGATCAAATCACCATAAGCTCATTTTGATAGTGCAACTTCCTTTTTTTCGTTTTTCGCATGGGAAAAGTGACCCAGCATTAATGAAATGTACTACCTTTTGAACAAATAAAGTGATTTCACATGAAAATATTACACAAGTTACCATTTCGGTGATTCTGAATGATACACATTTAAAAATAAGGTACCTTTTTTTTTTCTCCTTTTCTTTTTAAAAAAACATTATACCTTTTTTAAAAAAAAACAAAAAAAAACCTTACAAAAGGGTTCTCTTTTCTTGCTTGCCCTTCTCCATTCTTTTTTATTTTAGGCAAAAAAAAACACAATATTTTAAACAAAATGACATCTCTAGTTTCACTAGTTTTGAACAACGCAGACCGTCTTCCTATTGTTGGCTCACCAATTGGACAAGCCACAAGCTGGTATAATAGACGCAACAGCCAAGAAGAGACCACTACACTTTACGACGAGAGTAATATCCTACCTCCACCACCCTATGAGAAAGTACCATCCAGACTTACAAAAATATCGGACTATGTATGGAAACGAGCTAGTTTCTCTTCCGCAGTAGAACTGGATCCTATAAATAAATTAACTCCAAATAATAACCAGTTGAAAATGGAGCCTCTGGTTCACATAATCGACAAGAAACATATACAAGACGGTCTTACACTTATCAACATTGCTACAGAAATGAATCATTCCTATACTCAACATCAACAACAAATGTCATTGGAATTATACATGATGGGATTGGATAAAATACTATCTTCCTTACCTAGTAAGTGTAGATTTATAGGACATATTCTTTGATTTTTTTTACAACTAATTCCTTAATAGTTGACTCTGATCCCATGGTAAAAGAAGCATTGGAAAAGAAATTGTCAGATTTCAAAAATCAAAATAACCTGACACTCAAAGAAGAAGAAAAGGAAGAACCTCTTTCTGAGCAACAAAAAGAAAAGGCGTTGGATGGTCTGTCCGAGCTAATAATCAATGCATCTGTGCTTTCAGCCATAGCATTGAAAAAGAGCTCTTTACCAGGTAAAGGAATAACTTGATAATTAAAAGTGATTGATTTACTAGTTTTTCTAATACATTAAACATAAATGAGTATAGGTTACCTAAATAGTGCTATTCAGTTGGCCAAATCTAGTATGTACAAAGTAGATGAAGTTTGTTCTATCCGACAAAGAACTTGGAACATTGCTACATACGGTGTAGTTAAAGCAACTGAAATCGATAAACATTATGAAGTTCATCAATTTTTTGCTGAAGCATTTTATACCGGATGCACTGCGCTATTAAAAGCAGGTATCGCTTATTCAGAAGCTCCCGGACCAGCTATAAACAAAGATTGTTAACAAAACATAACGCATATTTATATAAACTCATATCCTTTTCTCACTATTATTATATTATTTTATACCGATTGCAAAGCGAATATAAGATATTATTTCTCTTACTACTACCAAGAAATTCTTGGTCGTTTTATAAGTGTAAACACTATACTCAATAAAGAATATTCTATAAACTGGTCTTACATCTTTCAGTCATCACTTTGAAGTACATGTCATCTGTTATTATAGAAACAATAACAAAAGTAGTGTAGTCTCCACACGCAAATGTCTAACTGCTGTTTATAATAAAAAGACGGTCTTTCAGTGCATGAAAGCCCGTCTTTTTTGATAAATTGCGCACTTTCAAAAAATGAGCTACAGTTTTTGTTTTTTTAAAAATGCGAAATTCAATTCTTATTTCGAAAGTGGACTACTTCCAACTTTATTGTCAAAAACAAAAAAATAAAAAACAACAACAAAATAAAACGTGTAATGTCGGCAGTAGCACTCTTGGAGGCATATATAAAAGACCTCAATGGGTGTGTATCCAGTGGAAATGTACAGTCTATTTATGATCCAAACTCACTTGCCACTGATATCGCCACTCAGGTTCTGTCTGAGATTTCGACCGATGACTATGGTAATGTACTTCAATGTAATCAGCACGAAATAATACTTAGTTCAGCTTCATTTAGATTATGCATGTTCTTTATTGTTCAATCGAGTGACTGGAATAATATATTTCTTGAGACAAGCCACACAGTCGAACAATAAAGACATCAAATCTGCGCAGTATTCTTTATTAAACTTTATGATGTCATTTATCGAAAAGGCACAGTCGACTTTACAGCCGTATATTACTACCATAAAGGTATTAACGTTATTAATTTTAATAAATACATTTTATACGAAATATCTGCTAATAATAAGGACCGATATCGCGATGTATTATTTATTTGACAGAATTGTTGCACCTTTATATTGAGAGGGAAACAAGCTCGAGTTCGATGTGCAGCTTTAGAAGTCATGTTTGCTATATTTGACACTGAAAAGAGCAAATTGGACACAGTTGTATTGAATGTGGAAGATTTATTCAACAAGTAAATATATAAATAGAAATCTGTCAAATTAATGCTATACTCAATCTATATTATTTCATGATAAAGATATATCGAAATGGCCGTTTTACCTCTAAGTTCACTACCCCAGTCGGTGAAAGGACGTGTACTAGAGCTTTTAGGGATGATTGCAAAGCATTATCCTGAAATAGCTGCACCGCAAATAAATGCTATTAAGCGATGGTCCTTAGCGTCTTTGGAGGAACATTTAGTTGACCAAAAAGCCGTATCTTTTGAACTTGCAGCAAGCTCCTTGAAGACATTTAATCTCATCTTGTCCTCTCCAGAGCTTGTGATTGATCCTGACTCTGCTGAAGGAGAGCGGCTATACAAGGGTGTTGTTACGTCTCTCGATATACCCAAAAATCTACCACGCTATGCACTTCAGATGGCAGCATTAACAATGATTCAAAGCAATGCACGATTATTTTCTGATGATTTGATTCGTGATTACAAAACACTCTATACGCTTATCCTGAATTGTTGTGAGCATCAAAATCGACCACTAAGTCAAATAGGCTATGGAGCTTTGGAATCACTTCTAAAAGAGGCAGGTGGTTTTTATTTTGCAGATGAAAACTGATTTAAAATTAACAACTTTTTGTAGACTGCACTTGCATTATCCAAAAGCAGAAATAATGAAAAGAACAAGAGTGTTTTCTTGGTACGTAATATATAAAGTATATGTATATAAAGCTTAAATTAGATTATTCTCCATTAGTACTATATTGATCGTTTCCATAAACTGTTGGATGAAAAAGACGTAGTGGAGAGTTTCCGTAAAAACTCTGTTGCTATTCGTGGTATCGGCTACTTTTCAAAAGTTTCTAATAACTTTTTAGATAAGGCGCAAACAAATGAATTGATACAATTACTAGTTAAAAAGAGTGATTGGTTTTATTCAGAGTAAAGTGTGAAATACATATAGTAAGAGTTATATCAGTGATCAGCTAATAACCCCCTTTTTTTTTAGATCAAACTCAGAAACATACCGAGTTCTTGGACATTTACCGTCATTCATCCAAGCCTACACTCATTTTGCTAAAGGGTTTGACCCAATTCCTCTAGATTTGCTGGTTTCAATTCAAAGAATATCTGAAGTGTTTGCGGTTTCATTTGCACGAATGCCCATATACAACAGAACACCAGGTATCATTGCAATAAAGGAGCTCTTTCAAATGCTGTATGATAAAGGAGAAGGTGTACTTCGTAATTTTCTGGATAATTTCTGTAAGATATTGAATTATATGCAAAATATGAACGAAACAAATCTCATATAAATCATCTTTGTCTAGTCAACAAAGCGATGGTTTGTACCTGCACTGATATAGAGCTACCCGGACATGAAAAGCAGCATTCATATGTGGATTTATTGTATTTCTGGAAATCTATTTTAACCGATACCATTGATAACATCAACATTGACATCGAGTACGATGAAGCAGACGAGGATGTGATGATGATTGACTTTGATCCAAATACCAATGAAAGTGAAGCAAAGCTAAAGGATGTATTGTGTGATTGTTTTATGGATACTGTGCTTTATATCATCAAGATGTTAAACTTGGATTTGAAGAAGGTGGGAGATGAAGAGGAAGCTGCCGAAGATGAAGTTTTATATGTCATGTCAGGCTCTTTACAACCAGTGAACCCCAAAGATTTTATTTTATTTCAAAACTTGGTTGAGTTTTGGTGCTTACTTTTAAAAGATATGGAAAACTCTCGGTTGACGGAATGGTTTTATATCACAGGCTCATCTCTGGTAGATCAAAGTCTGCAAAAGCCATTAGTAAGTGGTTTTTATAGAATGATAGCTCAGCTTATGGTTATTATCGAAAAGCAAAAATACTTCAGAGGCTTCAAGGATATCCTTCATACATCACGTCCAACACAGGATCAAATAGAAAAACCCAAGGTTTGAGACTTGTGTTATGAGTTTTATATTATGGATCGGCTAATTGAATTTGTAATTATAGTCTGATGCTTACAATACATATCTCGTAGTCCATGGCTATATGAAAGATATATTGCATAAATCTCAGCAATTTAAAGACGAACTTCTTGCGTCATGTCTCCACCTGATATTGTCATATCCTATTGAGTTCTTTGATCTGACTGAACTCGTAGCTCCTTTAAAAACAGCACTCCATTTTGGTATCTCTTACAGTCCTCTGGCCGTCGCGGCACTTGACACTTTAGAGAAACTCCAAGATCCTGAAACTAACATGGACACAGATTCAGCTTTTCTCTGCTCTGTTTTGCCAAGTATCAATGAATACCTTATTGTTAAAGTCCATTCAAACCAGGAGACTCTTCAAGATATTAATGAATCCAAAAAACGGTTCAAAGTCCGTTCAGCTAATCAGCGTCAATATACAGTAAACCGCAATGACATGTCATCTGATGAAGTCGGCGTTACAGATAGTTCATATACTAGCCTTGAAGAACTTCAGCTTCAGATGATGCGATATTTGGGAAGACTAGGAGCTAAAAGCAAGCAGATGCTCCAAAGTAGTAAAGAGCGTGATGATGTTATCAGCTGGGATCCCAAAAAACATTTAAAGATCGATGTACCTTTTCCTAATTCAAAAGTTGAAGTATCTATGGGTAATTTATTATAATCGTAAAGAAACAGAAAAAAAAAAGGAAGATACTGATAAATTCATTTATTTATACATATTAAGGTGAACTACTTCCTCGCGTGTGTGACTTGGCTGAATCTTCGCCAGATAGACATTTAAAGGTTGCTGCTTGTGAATTGTTGCATAGTTTAGTCTTAGTCATGATTGGAAATAGTGCATTTCAGGCAAAAGATACCAGACATGCTACAGAGTCAAAATACCATGGTCTCTACCTTCGTGTTTTTCCAGTAATGCTAAAACTAGCGATTGATGTTGACCAAGTGGCAAGGGATATGTTCCGCTTATTAAATTCACAGATAATCCATTGGCTCACCAACAACGCTCAGTACGAAAATCCAGAAACAATAGCATTGCTTGAAGCGTGTCTTGAAGCAGCTTGTGATACAAATGCTGGATTAAGAGATTATGGAGCAGATTGTGTACAGGAATTTGCAAAATGGTCTATCAAGCAATCGTCATCAAAATCCAAAAACAATCCAATGAATATCAAGTCCTTATTGAAGAGATTATACAACTTCATGACCAATCCAAACTCATCAAAACGTTTTGGTGCTTCATTGGTTTTTAACCGAATTTACCGATTATTTAGAGAGGAGGAATCACTCATTGAGGAATACACTTTGGAAATATTGGGCCAGCTTTTTTTTAGTTTAAAGCTATCAGAATCTGATCACCCCTCTATCGGTACTTCTGATCAAACCAGAGAAGCTATTAGCCATATAAAACGAATTATACGTAGAAAGTCAGATTTGTTTATCCAAGAAAGCCCAACTAGAAGACCTTTCTTGGAGCTAACTGTCACAGATCTTGGCTCTGTGGTTGAATGGACTCTTATGGAAAGTGGAAAGGATTCAAGACTTTATGCCAAAGTGTGCATGGACTTTTTTGTTGAATTTGTAAAACTTGTACCAGGTAAGAACAGTATATCCTGTGAATAGTGGAGGAGGAGGATACTCATGCAAAATAATTCTTTGATTGGAATAGGCGTTAAAAGCCCAAAGAGCTGGATGTCTCAAAAACTGCAAGCAGAACCACACTACCTTGCCGATATTTACGAAAGAGACCAGCTTGAAAGTCCTTTATTTCCTGACGGGGCTGATTGTACAGAGTTATATATCAACTGGATTAATCGATTTAATTGTGCTGTAGATGGTTATATTTGGCTGGTAGAACGTGATGTTATAGATCCTATGGAGTTGGTGCGTCAAGGCTCCAGTGACTTGATCAAGAATGTGCTATCGCTTTTCCAAAACACTGCCAAAGACTTTCTGAAAACCCAATCCCATTTTCTAGCGAGCTATCGACTTAAATGCATATCAGTTTATTCCTACACGTGTACAAGATTTATTTACTTGTTTGAAATAATGCTTGATAGTACGAGTGATATGGCCATCAAGAACGAAATCTATCAAAAACTGGAGCATATCTTTAGTGATGGCTATTTCACTAAAGAGTTGGCGCGTACTCTTTTATTTCCAAAGCAAGTGTACGAAGAAATACAACTGAGTGGTACAAATTCTGTCACCAACTCCAGCATCAATAGAACCTTTACGATCGCCAAAAAGTTTATTACTGCCATTAAAAAAGTAGGGTCAGAACATATTATTCGACTCATGATCAAATCCATCCATGATATTATTGAGGCTTCAAATTTAGACCTTACTAATGCTGGTGATATGCAAGGTAAGACCAATGTATATTTGAATAAAACATAGTAATGCTAATAACTTTCATTGACACATAGAGCATAGCTTTACTATTGAAATGCTACAAACAATTGATGGTATATGTTTCATTCAAAGCATGGGCCTACTTGATCTCTTGCGTTCCTATAATTCGGTTTTTTCATCTTCTGAATCGTACTACTTGAAACTATTTGAACATTTTACTAACTATAGTTTAATGTGCCATGACCCTCTTCAAATACAACTCTTTGGAGGAATGCTACGTATTTCATTTTATCAATCAGAGTTTGCTGAAAAATATGCTTCTCATCTTCTGGTAATTTATAGATATTTAAAAAGGATTGAGGAGAAAGACAGGAAGAAAGGGGTGCTGATTATGGTTTTTATTAGGGATTTTCTGGACACTTCTCCACTCTTACAAAAGAAGATAGACTAACCATTTTCCAGAAATTTAAAAAATATGTAAGCCCTTTTTTTATTTTTACTTTTCCTATGTGATAGTCGTTATTTACTCACCTACGTATAAATAGGTATATTGTTGCACAGCCATTCACTTCAAAGCTTTTCTCCCAACATTTATCAAAAATATAAAAAACACAACTACATGCAGCTACATAGTTGGTTTTCTTGAATATTTCAAAGAAAATAGAATCTCCAAGCGTAAAGAAATTGCTGCCTTTACAAAAATAGTAAATATCTCACTTAAAACTTCGATAATTCAAGTCTAACGTTATATCTCATTTATCCTTCAGATCGTTGAAGATCCTGAATTCTTGGAGGCAATGTAAATATAGGATTGCTCACTTGTAAAGAATTATGCTGATCTCACCATTGTTTATTATGATTTTGGATTTTTATTTATAGAACTACTGAATGGAAAGATGATGACCATATTCAGATTCTCGTAGTGGCTCTAACTTTATTATTTGGCGCTGATCCGGGCATTATGACTAGAGCTACAAAATTGCCAACATCAAGGATTCTATGGGATATATTTCTTGAATTGCTTGATAGTAAATATCCCTATCGACTTCGAAACAATGCACTTGATCTTTTACCAATTTTCATTGCTACTGAAGCAAGCAACAAAGACCAGGTATAACATTTTGTGCCACATATATAACAAAAACAATGAGTTACATTGTCTTATTTCTGTTTTATAATACTCTCAGATTGAAGAGAAATTAAGATCTGCTATAACAGATCATTTCCCTATTCAGTCCAGTAGTATTCCAAAAGGAAGCACTATGTGAGTATATACACATATATGTGTGGATGGGTGTTGATGTATTAAATATACTAATATAACTTTAACAGGTACAATGATTATATTACATCATTAGATAAACTTCTTCAAACAATGGTTTCGTTCAAGTCTGTTATGATTTTTAAATTACTTATGCCAATCCTTGTTAATGAAAAAAATCATACTCATGCTGAAACAATTAAGCTGAGTATTGCCAACTTTTCAAAAGGATTAGGTCGTTCAACCTTTTTAGAAGTAACCCAGTATTGCTATCAGTAAGTGTTCATATAATGCACAGTCTAGAAAACGCTATTAAATCACACTATCTTTTCTTTACTTTCCTAGACTTTACACAGAGGAAGATAAGTACTCTGTGGACCACAGGTTAAGCATCATACAACTTCTTATTTCTTTACTTCCTCGTGTGGACACTGGTCACGTATATGCATTCTATGAAAAAAATATTTTGGATATCATGGATCGCCTTGAAAGAAAGCTCCCCTGGACTTTTCGTGATCAAGACAAAATAACCATCATACTATTGAAGGAGAATACAGCTTGCTATAATTTAATACAAGCTCTGTATGAAACACTGCCAAAAGACCTTATCCATGGACCTAAAAATACTATTAGTGCAATTTATGAAGAGGCGCATCCCGCTCCTGCTCCTAGTCATGTTGATTTTAAAACCTGGCTTTTAACCCCAAAGCTATTTAAAATTCTAAAGGTCGGCTTTGAGGAAGATGTAAGATTCTGTAATAATTTCTATACACAACAAGTTAAATGATTGTTTGCATAGGTTCCTATCCTTACTGGAGAAATAAAGCAATGTCGGTTATTGTGTAATCAAGCATGTTTTTCGGCGTGTGCAGCTGCCCTTCTATGTACACAATTAAAGAACACAGGTTTCTGGTTAACGATATTCGCTGAAAAAAAAGAACTCCGAATTTGGCGCAATATATTTGATGAAGAACAAGAGCTGTCATTAAAGATAGAGCTTGATGACCATTTTATAACCGCTCGCTTGAAAGATTTCAGAATAATATCGAGCTCACGTATTCAAAAATATGTAGAAAAGAAGTCTTCTTATATGACATCGGTAGATCTTGAAGGAAGCAGGTAATTAATATTATTTTTTATAGCCAATCGTGTATTTATTCTCATTTATATTTCCTCCAAAGTTTAAGCCAGGGTACTTGGTCAGAGGTAAACTATACATTTAATTATGCTAATAATGGAAATTTGTGCTAATTCATATATATAAAGGAAATTCTTGATGCTATGAGTCCAGATGATGCTTCAAATAGTATGAGGGAACTTACACTAGAGAGCTCTAATCCTGATCCAATGGACGTGGTTGATACTCCCCCTAAAAATGAAATGGAGCAACCAGTAGATGGCTATGAGGTTGATATATTTAACCAAAACCTTTGTATCCGTGCCCTGACAGAGTCAATCGAATACTTGCATAATAATGTTACTAAACCTGATCCTAATAAGTCAGCTATGCCAGTATGGATGAAACATCTCTTTGTTACATTTACAGACAAAGGTAAAGCATGCTATTCATTGGTTATATTTAAATAATTACTAAAGAAATTATATCTCAAAAAAAAATAGATGCCCCGCTCGTTCGCCAATTATATTTAGCAAAGTTGATCCTTAACTTCCCTCAAGCTTTTGAACATTATGCCGCACACTGGATGATACCTCTTATGAGGCTTGTAACAAAAGGTGCGAGATTTGGAGAGCCTATGAATTATTATGTACAGGATCTTTGTATTGTCCTTATTACTTGGGGCTCTCAGACACCTTTCCCTGAAGATATTGAGAGTAAACACGCTCTGTTGGAATTCCTGGTAAAATCACATTTGCTTTTTTTCTTCCCCAAGAAAGAAAAAGTTATTAATTATATGATTATTAGAGATTTTTAATCAGCAATTCTTACCATGAAAATACACGTATCTGTCGAAGTAATTTGCAAATCATAAAGGGTGCAATTGATGCGTGGGATAAACATGTTATAGTTCCTACAGTAAGCCATTTCATGGTTCCTTTTTTTTTGCCATCTCTGATTTTTTTTTTCTTTTATTTTTTAACTCACAGAAAGCAGTGTTTGACCAGATTAGTAGTAAAAACCGGAAATCAAAACGTAATATATTAGGGCTACAAATTTTAGGGATACTTTTCTCGAAGAACATCAATCCATACTCCGTTGAGTCTGGCGTCAAAGAGGACGGCATTACTGAGTTTGACTTTTATTCAGCTATGGCTGACAACATATACAACAAGAATCAACTTGTATTTGCTAACGCTGCAGAGGTATGTGATTAACACATAGTTAGTTTGTTGTAATACTTATATCAATATATGCCTTTAGTTGATTGGATGGTCTCTCCATTTCATGAAAGATAACGTAACTCCGTTAGCAACAGCCATCAGTAGCATGTATGAAGAAAAAGTCAAAATGCTTCATGGAACTAAAAGCTCAGATGCTCAAATTAAGCTCGTTGCCTGTGCCAGTCGTATTTCTATTCACGAGCAAAAATTCGGTTACACTTTTCTGGGAGAAATCATCTTCATATTCCCCCATCTCGTAGACAAACCCAAAGTACATGCATTGGAGTTTATTACTGCTTCTTGTGATGTAGAAGAACGCGTTTTTAACACACTCAAATATGATACCATTGTAAAGATGATGCGATACAGGCAAGTAACAGCAGAAATAGTTTTGAATATTGTAACTAATGAATATGTATACTTGTATTATTATTAGAAATGATCGATGTCAAACAGCAGTTCTTAAATTCTTAATTAAGTTAGCACCAGTATTAAGTGAGGAGCACATAAATAAACTTTTAGGTGAACTGACAAAAGTGTTCCCTGACCACCCAAATGCCGATTGTAAAGTAAGTGATACAAATTACTATAGCTATTGTACTATCAACAAGAAGTAAAAGCTAAACACTATAAAAGACGCTATACTATAGCTTGTTAAAAATCCTTTGCGGTGCTTCTCTTTCACCAACACTTCAAAATAAGATTCAAATGGCCATTTTACAAGGCATTATTGATAAGAATGAAAGTATTTCCGAAGACATACTGGAGTTTATTCAAAAACATTATGCTATGGACGACAATATTTATAGTGCACTCATTAATATTATGAAGTAAGCAAATTCTTCAAGTCATATTCTTTTCACGATTATACTAAAAAATATTTTATTTGATTTCAGAAACATGTATATACCACAAATCGAAAATCTTTATATATTTTATAGTACTCGTGTTCTTTTCAGCTATTCAAAAAAAAGTTATGAATATAAAAAGCCTATTTTCGAAAACCCGTTACCTAATGCTCGCTTTGATGCTGATTATCATCAAATCAATACATCTTGGCGCAAGAATCTTTCGATGACACCTCTTTTTGTTTCAAACCAGGAAGAAGAGGTAAATTTTATTTAATCTAAATATATAAACATTCTCACCAAAACTTTGAAATGATTTATAAACTAGTTGAGTATGGATGACATCGAACATAAAATCAAGGCAACCTTAAAATCACTTGATTTTAGTCAGACACAGCCTGGAGCAGTTTCGCTACTTTATAGTTTTAACCCTTCAGATGAAGTACTTCAAAACTACTCGGATATATTCCAAGACCAGGTGAGAGACCTCCCTCCATCGAATAGCAGTCAAATGAAATCCATGGAGGCTTATTCTCAGCTTGGAAAGCGATTTGTGAAGTCAACGAAAAATAAAACGTCAAACTACTTTGTTCGTCAGCATGAACGTCTTCAAAAACGATTGCGCAAATACCAAAGTTATCAGAAAGAAGCAAATGAAAAGAAGGTGGATTTGTATAGAAATTACAGATTAGGTATTGATTGTGTATACTTTGTTGATTATATAAACATTACCACTAACATACTTGATATGTTAGGTGAACTTCCTGATATTCAAATTGGCCATATGGATATCATAAGGCCACTTGAAAAGCTGGCATGCTCTGATTTTAATATATCGCGTATGATTTATAGCAATCTTGTGGTCTCAATAGTGAAAAACAGTTTAGAAGAAACAAGAAGTGAAAACGTAAGTGTACATTTGTTAAACGACCCACACAATAATACTTATTTTTTTTCTATAAAATTAAAATCACGTATCAGCTTGAATTTCAAGATGAAGTGATTGATGCTATCAGAGTGAATCTCACTAACAGCACACAATGTTTTACACCAACAATTGCTTCCTTTTTACGAATTTGCTTTGACCTAAATGCTACTAATTTTGACAGCGCATTAATAAGACAAGTCAGTACCAGGAGTAATAACCACCATATTGGCATTGCATTTCTGGAAAATCAGTTACTTAAGCACGATAATGACGAAGACGAAAATAGTAAGCTTAAACTACTATAGAAAAAAAACACAATTTTTTACAAAAATGTATTTATAGGATCAAAACGAATCCGCATGTCTGAAGGAGGTCAACTGCGTCATGAAAAAAAGAAATGGATAGATCTCTCATTACTGTTTAAAGAAATCGACGAGTCTGAGATATTCCAAAGCACATACCAAAACTATGTTGCTTCAAACAATCTATCTAAGAGTATGTTCAATGCAAACCAAGTTGGTTTTCTTATTATTATTTTCTGACAAGCGTATTATAGATGCTATTGCAGCTGAGGTTTCTGCCGAGTATGCACGGGCTTATAATTTATTCAAAGAAGCCAAAGATACTTTGCTTGTCGAAACCGATCCAAAAGAGGTATTTAAAAAATACAGTATATTTATGTTTGGAATTCATTCTTATATATTTTTAGACATCATTATGGGATGAGGAAATGCTTCGTTGTTTTGAGCAGTTGACGCAATGGGATGATATCGCCATCCAAGTCCGTAAAGCATTACCAAATACAAATTACGACAAGTTATGGGAATCTGGATACAAAGTAAATAATATTGTGTGTTTATGTGTTATAATTATGTACTTATCTAGATTCTATTTTAGGATTTCTACCTCAATTATTTCATGAAGAGCTTTACTCGACTTCGAGAAGGAATAGAATTCTCAAGTACACAGCATGAAATGTGGACATCAGATAACCCAAATCCTATTTTCAAATTCGTTGGCGAAGCTTTAGTCTCGACTCCCAAAAAGAACTACCTTGTACAACACTTTCCATGCGGTATGACTTAATAATTGATCTTGGGTGTATTAAAAATAATAGAAATACTAACATCTAATAATGAATGTTATAGAGGTTTCTATCACTGAAATGCTTCAAAAAAATCACAATAGTGGAAGATATATCATTCGTAATTCCTATAATTCGCATCTGAATGAGTGGTCTACTATGCACCCACTTGCTCATACAAGTCGTTTGAAAAAACTAATAGAACTACAAAGGGTAAGAATAATGAATAATATTATAGTTTGAAAGAAAAAATCTTGAATATAGTTTGTAACAATTATTTTGCTTAGACTGTGGAAATAGAAGATTACTTTGAACTTCTCGCAGATATAACATCTTCTCCAGATAGCTTATATAAGACCAAACCTTTCTTTTCGCTATTGCAACATAGGTAAATATATATACATAAATATGAAAGTAAATATGTTCAATTCAACATGTCTTTTTATAGGTACCCTGATAGCAAAGTTGACTCCATGAGTATTTGGGATGATATTATCGATACACGATTACTATTTATTGAGAACCTAAAAGACAGTATTTCCGAAGGGGTATGTGAAAAATATATATTTGTTCCAAAACAAATTCTCTAAGATATGCTAAAAATATAACCATTATTACCATCAATGTTATGAAGTCTAGGGGGAATATATCCACAGTAACAAGTCAAGCAAAACTAGAATTCTTGGAAAAAATGGCTGATGCTGCTTACAAACAGGGCATTGATAACGTGGCTATCAAATATTTGGCTGCGCTTAGAGAAATAGATCAAAATGGGGCCTACGAATTTGGCTTTCTTCAACAGCGTTATGTACAATCTGCCAAGATGCCAAAGGGCAATCCAAAGAGAAATAAGGCTATTGCTTCGACTTTGGTAAAATGCTTAGAACATAAGGTAATAACATACTAAATCATTTTTTATAAATGCACTCTGACCTTTTTTTCTTAAAACAATTACTGCTCAAAAGATTCCTGGCAATTTCCCTGTTGATAAAGTTTTTGACAACCGTCTTTTGATGTCTAAAATATATCGATTCGTATTTAATGAAATACAAGATAATCCCAATACCTTCACAATTTTAGCAAGCTTAGGTTCAGTCAAGTCTTCTGTAAAAAATAGCGATGGTTTGTCTTCCATTTATAAATTTGCCGAGTTCTTGGAAGAACGTGGATACCAGCAATTCAACGAAATAGAGGAAAACATATCTAAAGAGGTAACAACATTTAAAGATACATAAAGATGAGTAGTTTTCTCATTTTTTTTTTCTTTTCTTCGAAATGTATAGGATGAAATTTATACAAAATGTTTATGGGAGTTTGGTAGATATTGCGATAATATGTTACGTTCTATACGAGATTCGCCCAACAAACTGCATCCTCAAATCGATCAAAATCACTATAGTGAAATAGTTGTAAAGAATTACTTGATGGCTATGGATCGAGGTTCTAAAATTGCAGCTGAACAATTCCCTCGATTGTTGGAGTTGATTGAATTGTACCCCGATTCGGGAGAAGTATTTAAAGAATATGTAAATATACTCTTAGCTGTAAATCATCCATATTCATAAGAAGCTAACAATATCATCATTTAGTCTAATTCGTTCAATGGAACTTGGATGTATATTCAATGGATACCTCAATTGGTTGCTATTCTCGACACAAAGATTGCCAAGTTTGTTTTTCCTTCCATCAAAAGGCTTGCTGAAAGCTATCCAAACGCACTTTATTACCCCTTTCATATCTCATTTGAACATTACGAAATTATTAAGGATAAACTCGATCCAGAAAATGCCGAAAGTATAGAGCAAATCAAGGGTTTACTTCACTCACCACTAAAGGAGGAATTCCTATTGGAGTTACGCCGATTAACTGATCCTGAACATATTCTGAAAGATTTTATTGATTTTATACAGGTAATTATCAAGGTTAGCCTCCCCCACTATCTCTTTATCTATTAATCATTATTGTTCCCGGTTTTTAGTCTGTTGTGAATAGCCAAGAAGCCCCAAAGAGCTTTGTTGTCAATGCATTTGAACAAATTAGCCAACTTCTCCTAAATCCGTACAATGCTCGCCTGGGCACAATCCCCAAAGCATTTGCAGTAAAGTATGCCACTGCACTTCGAGAAATAATGGGAAAGAATGGAGCAAAACTACCCAATATGTCTGCCAAAGATGTTGCAAGGATCCATCAATATTGTGAAAATTCTAATCAAAAAACATCAGGTGGAAGCAGGACGGGTGCCAATTTGCTGAAATCTTACTCTCCTTGGTTAGCAAAATTCAAAATTGGTGACCACGCTGAGGTAAAGTAAACATTCTTTGTTTTATATATAGAATTCAAACTAAAGCTTTATATTTCATTTTCGGAAATAGACTCTGGAAATACCTGGGCAATATGATGGCTTGAGTATACCTTATCCTGAACATCATTCAAAGATTGCTCGTTTTGATGAATCTGTTTTGGTCATGGCCTCTATGCGAAAGCCTAAGCGAGTTCGTATATATGGCACGGATGAAAAGGAATACAAGTTTTTAGTAAAAGGAGGAGAAGACTTGAGATTAGATCAGCGTATTCAGCAGCTGTTTACCGTCATGAATAATATCATATCAAAGAATGGCTATTGCGCTCGCCAAGACGTAAACATTGTAACGTATAAGGTGGTTCCTATGGCCTCTAATATAGGTATTATCGAATGGGTGGATGACACAAAACCATTACGCGCTTGTATCGAGGAAGAGGTTAATAGCAAAATGTTATTGAGTCGAATGTTTGGCTTGTATAAGGCTTGGATCCAGAGATGTGTGCCTGGGACAAAGAAATTCACAGGTAATATCATATATAATTGTGGATGGTTTTTTTTAGACATTTATAAATCAAATATACATAGAATGTTATCAAAAAGCATTCACAGAAAGTCGAGAAAATATCACAAAGCATTTGGAAGACACATCCAATTATATTGAACCAACTTCTATGCGCGACTATCTAATGCGATTAGCATCATCTCCAGAAGCTTTCTTGTTTATCCGAAAAGGATTTGCTCATAGTTTAGCTGCAATCTCTATATATGGTTATATTTTGGGCATAGGCGATAGACACTTGGAGAACTTTTTATTGGATCTTAAAACTGGTCGCTTACTTCCTATTGATTTTGGCCACGCGTTTGGTTCAGCAACAGAGTTGTTGCCGATCCCAGAGCTTGTTCCTTTCCGCCTTACAAGACAATTAGTAGGAGCATTAGAACCTCTGGGTATATCTGGAGCTCTTGAGCATGTAATGGTCTATATTCTTCAAGGTACATTATCATATTCTATCTTTATTTATAAGAAAAACACTAATAAGTATTTTATAGCTATTCGCGATGACAAGGAAATATTAATAAATACGATGGATGTATTTGTAAAAGAGCCATTACTAGATTGGAAAAAGTTTGCAATAAAACAGGCAAAGGTGCAAAGTAAGTATTATATACAACTAAAAAATCAAAAAGGAAAGGGAAGAAAAAGTGAGTGAGAGAGGAACAGCATGTAGTTTACCAAATTCTCTTTAGATAAAACTAGTGCATCAGAATCTGTTGATGTGGATGGCTCATATGAGCATGATGTTAAATGGTACCCTCAACAGAAAATGGATATTGCTATGAGAAAGTTGAATGGCGACAACCCATCTGAGATTTTAATAACCGAACTAATAAACGGCCACCGAAATCAACGTTATTTGGAACCGCTGAAGGAGATAGCAAAAGGTGACCTCAACATTAGCTACCGTGCAAGTGTAGGAAAAAGATGCTCGAATGTTCAAGAACAGGTCAAATGCCTAATTGACCTTGCAACTGACCCTCTTGTCCTCGGGGTTGCTTGGGTCGGTTGGCAATCTTATATCTAAATGGTACATCCAATAAATAAATTAATAGTGCACCATTTTTAGTGAAATATGACCCAGATATATTGAATACGTATGTGGATGGCCTGAAAGAAAGAACACATACCCAAAAAAAAACAAAGACGTATATATATAATAAGCATAAAGACTCTTTGTATAAAAAGAATAAAATTATTTTATTGGATTTTTTTTAAAAAATAAAGCTAACGCCATCGTACTAAACAATGGTGTTTATATAAAAGGAGACAAGCACTATGTAATAATATGACATATTTTTTGTGTGTTTCTTTTTACACTACTCGTCGTCTGACTGCATGCATTCGTCAATTTCTTGTTGTAATAACTTTCGAAGGGCGTCTCCATTATTACACAAGATGACGGATTTTCGGAATTTGGAGGAGCTTTTTCGCTTTGCCTTAACCTTGTGGATGTTTTCACCTTCATTATCGTCTGACTGCATGCATTCGTCAATTTCTTGTTGTAATAATTTTCGAAGGGCGTCTCCATTATTACACGAGATGACGGATTTTCGGAATTTGGAGGAGCTTTTTCCCTTTGCCTTAACCTTGTGGATGATTTCACCTTCATTATCGTCAGCCCATTTAAGAGAATACTTCTTTTCAATTGTAGATCGAGTAAAAACCTCATCTAGATTATACATAAGATTTAGGATCTTGTGAATATAGTCAAGAGATTGTTCTTCCAGCTCCTGAAGTTTCTTATGGTCAATTTTCTTCGATTTCGAGACAGTGTGATATATTGCGCGTACAGAGATGAATAACTTGTCCAAATAAAAGCTCCAACGACCATCTCCATCAAAGACAAAATGCTCGTTGTCTGGAAGTCTTGTATACTTTTCACAGCTGTATACATTTGGCTTGACAAGTTCGGCTGAGTGTTGAACAATATGGCGCTTGGTGATAAGATAACGTAAGTCCTGTAGACTATCAACAACGTCTTTCACTTTGCAGATTCTTAATATCTCGACAATATCTCCAACGTCTTCCCAGTTTTGATATGGCATGATTAAATTTGGATATAACAATAGCAGCAATAATGGATTTGTTGTATAAGAGTAGCTTTTTGATTAAAATATGAATATATACTTTTTTATTATTACAGACAGGGCCTTATATACATAAAAGAAAATTGAGTGCCATTGTTTAAGGCCATATGTTAATAGCCACTAAAACTTATTCATTTTTTAAATGATGCCTCTTTGTACTTCCAAATCCTTTCTGAGTGTCTCTTTGTTCGTGTGTCTTGAGTACATTTAAGGCCATTGTTCATTTTGGAAAAATACTTTTGGAAAGTAATAGAATAACGCTAAACTCAACATTCTCACTTTGATGTCTCTCGTTTTACGATTCTTTGAGTTTAATGATATTATCATGATAATCTAAAAAAAAAAAGTTAAATCATTATCACCACATGAAAGAAAGACAGTGGAAAAA
>VCJK01001928.1:32170-68605 GCA_024139485.1 Backusella psychrophila | reverse complement strand
ATTTTTTTTTTTTTTTTTTTTTTTTTTTACTTCGACAGTTCCGATTTAGTTTCATATTTCCTCTCCTATTATTAAATAACTGTGAATGTTCAATAATAGGTAAATTTAAACCTGTTCCTTAAACTGAGGCTCCAAATCATGTGAATCATTGGTTATAAACAATCTCCCATTTTTAAACAGTAAGGGCTATTATGATTCATCTGAACCAATAAGCAAAACAAGCAAGATGCGTGGAATTTCATAAATAAATGTAAGAGCAATTGGAAGAAATAATAGAGCTACTTATTAGTGTTTTTAAAAGAACAGTAACAAAGAATTTGAAAGGTTTACACTTTTACTATAGTTTCTTTCAAACACACAGAGCCAGTTATTAGCAAACAATTATTGTCATATAGAAAAATGCCTCTTTAACAGAGTCCGTTGCTATTCAATCATCATTTGTGATTTGTATGTTTTCAAACAGTACCAAATTTTTGCATACACTCAAAGATCAATTGTGGCATTTCTTAAAAGATTTTATGAAAGAAAAACAGAAAAACGGAAATGACAAATGCTTATAATACGTCATTCTTACAAGTATATTATAAACATATGTCCCCATTTTCATATTTGACTTGATTGGAGTGCGTTCAACTATATTCGAAGAAAACCTGTAAGCTTAGAAAAAGCGAAGCCTGCTTTCTGGAATTTGAAACATGATCAGTGCCACAAATGAACTGAGAGAAGATATTTGTGTAACAACAGCCATGATTTCCCATATGCTCTCAGATATGTTGCCCTTTGCTTGATGCAATTTTCAACTTGATTGTCATTATTTCAGGAAAGAGATAAATAATTACCCAAACATTATATATATATAAAAAACAGATTTTAAGTGCATATGAATCAATCTTGAGGAATGATACCATGTAGAACCTGTTACAAAATCATCCAGGATCCCACCGCCTTGTTCCCTTTTTAAAGATATATATAAACGGATGCCAATGCAGATTTATCTATTACACTAATATAGTAAAAAACAAGTGAAAACCGGATGCAGCGTGTAAGTTTAAAAAACGGGGCTTAGGATAATATTGGTCCACGGCAGAGTCATCATTAACTTTGAGTTAATTGTTTCTAAATGTGATGGCCCTCTTGGAAGAAAGTAAATTATATAGTTGAATAGAAAATAATCGTCAACTATATCATTACCATTCATTCAAAATTCAATTTATGTGTGTTAATATTGAGGATATACTTCTCAACCTACTTCTGTGTCAGATAATAGCGTTTTATGTTTCATCGTAATCTCCAAAGTACGTGTAACAAAATATCGATAAATAAGGAAAGTGATACAAATGTACGCGCTAACTCTGGGTTGACAGCAGATATTGAATATCAAAAAAAAATCGGATGATCAGCAAAATATCACTAAACACTTATTAATAAAGCAATTCAAAAGGCATACTTCTTGAGTTACCTAATATAAAATTGTCATCTGCATTGGTTCCCGAAACAATAAGTGAACCGGTACTCGAAAAAAGTAACCATGGATGCGCCATTTCAATTCAAACGTCGGACAGGTAAGCAGACACGCTTTGCAGCATTTTCTTCTTCTTTTTATATAGAAAGAGTGTTCTCTTTTAAGAAAAGCAAGTGAATATATTTGCGTAGAGAAAATAACGGCACTGATTCAATTAAAAAATGTAGTGGATAGGAACTCAAAAGCACTGACAGTGATAGAACATAAGTAAATGGATAAAAGTATTTGTTTGTTTCATACATATAGAGCACGAATAAATATTCTATTGTCTATTTCCATCTTTTTAAAACAATGAGAAAAGAACAAAGGGTCGGGATTTTTTCATGCAATAAAATGGAGTAGAAAAAAATCTAGAACTGTCATTAAAAATGAATGAAAGGGTAGCATTATTAAAAAAGCGCCATAGTATAAAAAATCATGAGAGCAAACTTTTATTCTTCTTTTTCTTCTTACCTTAGCTCCATTACTATTTATTCGTTATTTATAACACTTTATTATTATTGTTTTTAAATAATAGAAAAGACTTATTATTATATTTATCATCCTTATTTATTTTACGCGTCATTTTTATGAATAGGTAAGCACATACTTAGTTTCAAGATAATACAACTGGCTAATTTTGAAAAAGTAGTACTGTTGAACATGCAAATAAAGGACTGGTGACTAGTCTAGTAGAAAAAACTGGGATGTCACCCATTGCCTTGGTTGTTACCATCATCGTTGGTCTTCTGGTTTGGGAACAGGCTGATTATTTAACCAAGAAAAAGCACTTGCCTGGTCCTAGTTTTAAGGTTCCCATTATTGGTTCAATGATGGATTCCATGAAGCCTACTTTTGATAAATATAACTCAAAGTGGAAGAGTGGCGATCTTTCATGTGTCAGTGTTTTTAACCGGTATTGTATACCCCCTTTCTTATAAAAAAACAAAAAAAAACACAAAAACTTGCCTTTACCAGCCATTCTAATGTTCTTATCCACACAGTTTCATTGTTATTGCTTCAAATTGCGAATTCAGTAGAAAGATTCTCAATTCTCCCAATTTTGTTGAGCCAGCTGTTGTTGACTCGATGAGATATATTCTTGCTCCTGATAACTGGGTATTCATGGATGGCAAAGAGCATAACGCCTATCGTAGAGGTTTGAACGTCCTCTTCCAAAGAAGAGCGCTAGGCAGCTATTTCCCAATCATGGACAAAGTGTATCAAAAATGTTTTGACGAGTGGTTATCTCATAACGGAGAAAAGAGAAGATTCCAGTGGGACTTTCGTGAACTCAACATGCAATCCTCCCTCCGCGTATTTTTAGGTGATTTTATGCCAGAATCTGTCGCAAAGAAGTGCTCAGATGAATACTTTAATATCACCGCTGCCCTTGAACTTGTGAACTTTCCTATTCCACTTCCTGGTACCAAAGTCTACAAGGCCATTAAATCACGTGAATTTATCTACGATGCCTTTATTGAATCCATCAAGGACGCTCGTGTACGCATCGACAACGGTGGTGAATCTACCTGTCTTTTAGATAACTGGTTGATTGCTATGAAGGAATCCGAAAAAGAATGCGAACAAAAGGGCAAGCCTGCTCCTCATGAATTTAATGATCGTGAAATTGCACTTACTATTTTGACCTTCTTGTTTGCCTCGCAGGACGCAACTTCATCTGGCCTTACTTGGACATTCCAGCTTTTGGCTGACCATCCTGATGTGATGAAAAAAGTTTATGATGAACAGGACCGTGTTCGTGCCGATGATCCTGATCAGCCTATTACCCTTGAATTGATGGAAAAATCGCCTTACTTACGCCAAGTCATTAAAGAGTCCCTTCGTCTTAAGCCTCCTGTATTGATGGTTCCTTATCAGACACACAAAGATTTTCCCATTTCTCCAGACTACACTGTTCCAGCTAAATCGATGGTTATTCCTACCACATATCCTGCTCTTCATGACCCCATTGCTTATCCCAACCCCGATTCCTTTGATCCTGATCGTTGGGGACCTGATGGAACTGCAGAAGATTATCCCAAAAACTATATGGTGTTTGGAAACGGCCCTCATCACTGTCTCGGTAAAGAATATGCTCTCCTTCATTTGATGTCTACTGTTGCTCAGGCTACTCGTCGTCTTGAATTTAAGCATTACCCCACCGGAGATTCTGATACTATTTGGCTTTTTGCTACTACCTATCCCAAGGATGAATGTCATATGAGTTTCTATCCCAGAAAACCTGGACCTCTCGTCATTTAAACTTAATATCCTCTCCCATTCATATTTCATTTTTTTTCCATCCATAGTTTTAAATTTATACAGTAATAAATATATCTTCAATACTCAACAATAAGGATTAAATTCTTCTATTTATTAATAAGATGTACTTTTAATAGGTTCCTCGTGTTTTAGCACTAAAAGATAAGAATATCTTCCATATTTGTTTACTTTTGGAATTGAGTTTGGGTTTTGCGTTGGTTTTCTTTTATTATTATTGTTATTATTTTTGCGTTAAAATAATAACTTCAAAAGTTTTTTTTGATAACAAAAGGGAGATATGCCTCGACCTTCTAGTGACTCATGGCAATATTTCAAGTTGCTAACGGATGAACAAGGCAAAACAAAAAAGGCTCGTTGTACATTCTGCGGGTTAGAAAAGGCCGCCAGCATAACACGATTACACCAACATTTACTTTACCGATGCTCTCAAATAACGCCCGAATTGCGCGATCAGTTGCGTCAACAGAGAGATGAATCGTCCCGAAGTAATGAGCCAATGGGTCGTCCCTTTGAATCATCGCCAGCCTCTCCCAAGCAAACAACATCACAGCTTAGAGATCAGCGATCACAGGCCATGTTGGATTGGTATCTAGCACGTGCATTTTTTTCTGCAAGCATACCATTTGAGGCGATTGAGGACCCACATATGGTAACATTTCTAAGGCAGCTTGGATATGTTCCACCACCGAGTCATCGTTTACAACAATATCTACTAAAAGAACAGCACTGGGATTTGATTAAGCGAAACGAGCCTGAAATAATTCAGCCGTTGTTTACAAGGCCCTCGTTTATCCCGGAAACCTCGTTAAGTACAACTACCAGGGAGGAGGAGGATGACGAAGAGGAGGGAAACCTTTGAAAGAAAAGAGCTCTCTCTTTTTATAGAATCTATTAGAGAAAGGCTATTTATTTATTTATTGATAATAAAAGAGATGAAGACATAACTGAATATTTAAAATGTATAACAATACTTTGTGAGTCATGTATTTATAAGCTAATATATTGACAATAAGAATTTGTCCTGTTTTGAATTCGAAAGACTATAGTGCAACAATGAATAAATGGCATTCTATCATTTCCATTTTCTTTAATCATGATATATACCACAATCCTACCCTTTATCCTCAATGCTAATGTTATATTTAGTAACTATTATGATTTTCTCTTTTGATGTTAGACTGTTATTATGCATTTATACCGCACTATAAGAAACAAGTTAGAGCCAAAACGGCATATTTCACTTTGGGTTACAAAATTTGATCTCTTGTTACACATATATCCAGGACCATTTACCATTGCATGTGGTGCAAAAACATGTTACCGTGCAATGTTTTCTCTTTACCCACTCCTCTGGAAAATGTGTACAAACACTTAAAATACGCTGTCTTGGAAATAAACATCTTTATTCTTATTTTGACATATTATCGAAAATAAAAATAAAAGTGATAGTTCCATGGGTTAACTGCAACAGCTAATACATTAATTTATTTCATATGTTCAATTTATATTTAAATTGACTATAAATAGCGTTGGATGCCAAAATATAGATTCTTATTCTTAAAGACTGAAACCCATTTTCCACTTTTTCTTCTTGTTATCACTATTTTTTTTTTAAAGTTTGATATCGAGTAACATAAACGAGAAGTTTACATGTCGCACTGATATTACTGAGTTTGACCTTTTGCATTCTTTTAAGAAAAAAGTTCATCTTTTGTTTCCTGTCGTTTTTATACTTTTTTATTTTCACTCGTTCCCCCTTCCATTAAAAGAAAATGTCTGGACGACATACACTCCTTCAAGAAAATGAAGATAGCCAGTGGTTAGCTTACGCAGGAACATTCACTGTTGCTATTCTGATAGTATACTTCATCAAGAATATCTTACAAAATCAAAAAGAACCTGTTGGAACAGAGGAAATACCTACACCCAAAGGTGCTTTGTATTATCTTGGTAAAAATAGTTTTTATTTTTTATTTTTCATAGAAGAATAGGGCGAGTGCTCATAAACCAAACTTTTGTATAGGCCATATCCCTTTAATGAACGGCTGGCCCGCTCAAAAGATTGCAGAATGGCATCGCGAGCTCGGTCCCATCATAAAAATCAAGATGGGTGTACAGAATTGGGTATTTGTAAGTGATCCAAAAATGGCCCAAGATATTTTCTCTTCAATGGGAACCATTACATCTGGTCGTCCCTATTTGGTATTTGGCAACGGTATTTTGGGTGAAGGTGGAAGGTAGTATATAATATCATTGGGAGAATCGTAAACATGCGACTTATATACATATATACTTGTGTGTGTGTGTAATATTAGAGGTATCGTCTTTGCAGATTATGGTAAAAAGTGGAAGAATGCACGCACTGCTGTTTTAAGTATCTTGGCACCCAAGGTTGTGGATACATTTGCAGGTGCAATGGAAAAGGAAGCAGCTCGTACCATTGATGTTTTAATAGAGGAGACAACAAAAAAGGGTGCTATCGATCCAGTGGACTACATCCGTTGCTGTTCCATGAACAACATCTTACTTTTAGCATTCGGTACTCGTGTTGAGTCGTCTGAAGATCCTTTATTTAAAGAGTTGGTGCATATGGCGGTTTCCGGTGCTAAATTCGCAGGTCCTGTTTTCGACTTTAGTGCCTATTTCCCTATTCTTTCGTTTTTGGACATCATTTTTAGAAAAGAGCATACAATGAGGGAGTTTGTTAAAACAGTGACACTTCCCATTTTTGCCCGATTGGTTAAAATCGCACGTGAGAATGATCACGATAGTTTGGTCAAGCAACTTGACAGGGAAAGAGAAGCATTGGATATTGATGAGAGAAACCTTTTAATCATTATGGGTAAGTATATAATTGTATTTGAAGAGGTCAATGACTTATATCATAATTATTATAGCTGAGGTATTTGTCGCTGGTTCCGACACTGTTACTGTATCTTTAATGTGGACATGTGCCCTTTTATGTATCCACCAGGATATTCAAAAGAAATTGAGAGATGAAATTGACATTTTTATTTCAAGACATGGCCGACTTCCCTCTTTCGCTGATCGCCTTGAACTGCCATATTATATCTCTTTCCAAAAAGAGGTCCTTCGATTCCGCCCTCCAACTTCTTTTGGTGTACCCCGTAAAGCTAGTGAAGATTGTAAGTAATTGTTTATTTATGTACTATTTGATTGTGAAATAATTGGTTTAATCAATTTATTTGTTTTCTTCATTTTATAGTTGCATATATGAACTATGTCATTCCCAAAGGAACAACTCTAGTTACTAATAATGTAGCCATCCACAGTGAGCCTAGTAACTATTCAAACGCCGATAAGTTTGAGCCTGAGCGCTTTATTGACGATACCAGATCCATGTATGCATCTTCCAACGGTAAAGTAGAGTTCCGTGACAACTATATTTATGGATGGGGTAGACGTATTTGCCCCGGTATTTACCTTGTGAGTATAAGCTTTGCATTAACCAATGAAATGGTTTCTTACTAATACCTGTTTTAATAGGCTGAAAATGAAATGTTTAATTTCGTGATAAAGCTGCTTGCTACTTGTATCATTGAAGCACCCACTGGACCTGATGGAAACAAGATATATCCAGATTTAAATAGAAATGTGGATGATGGTGTTACTGTACTTCCTGGAAAATATAATGTTCACTTCATTAAGCGCACTGATAGTTTGATATAATTTATGCATTATGAAGAACGTTAATGTTTAAACAAACAAATACTTTATTACTAATAATTATAAATAAAAAAAACTGCTTTGATTTGTTACTTTATTTTTTTGAATGGTAAACCGCTTTATTTTTCTTTTTTCTTTTCCATTAGCGAATAATGGCATGCCTTTTTTCGTTTTCAATTTTTTTTTTTTAAATAAAAAAGTTATAAAGCAACTTTGGCAAGTAATATGATTTAAAGTCAACAAAATAACACCATCTGTTCAAAAGAATTATGTTTGTTACACTTGGAGGAATGATCCTTGGGTTATCATGCAAACCGATAATTATGACGAAAGTACATCACGTCGGAGAAACAAAAATTCATTTATAAAAGCAACTAGCGCGCGCAAGTACGAGGGAATAACAAAATAGTTTCTTTTCTTTTCTTTTCACACGATATGTCTAGTTTTAAACCTAAAGCACCTTCACATCCTGAATCTTTTACTATTCTGCTTCCAGGTATCGATCCTGATGCCCTCACTATCTCTGAACAACTTTTGGATCAAAACAACAAGGAATTTCATTGCTTCTTCAATGAGAAAAAGTTCCACAAGTAAGTTGACGACATTATACTAAAATAGATTTGTATTATTAATGATACCATTTTAGCCATTTGATTCATCATATTTTAGCAGCTTATTCCTTGGGAGCTTCAAAGGAAAGACTTCAAGAAATCTTTGACCATCATGCTTCTTATCAAAGACCAATTCCTGTTTCCATTGGACCCATCACCCGAGAATCTTTCAAGGATCATCTAAGTAACCCAGATGCTTATACCAGTTTTCTTGAGCTGTTTAACATTGAGATAAAAAAGAATGGTATGGTTGACACAGTCCGTCGCTGGGTTTGGAGCGGTGATCTTCTGGCTCGCACAGTGGGTGGTGCTCTTCACCCTTTGATTCATATTGGTTATGGCCTTGAGTTTGAAATTCCTGGTATTGTTGCTGAAGGTCTTGCCATGATGGCATGTACAGCATCCTTCTACTTACCTATTGTAGGTATGCAACCCGAGCTTAACACATCTGCAGTTTTCCCAGTCTCGGCACAATCTGCTGCCGAAAACGCTACGAGCTCAGCAAGAGGATACATCAGCCAGTTGGCTACACAGCTCACCAGCCAGTTGAGCATGATGGATGGCTCAAACAAACCAAAAGATGATAAAACCCGCTCTGCTGCATCTGAACAGGCTGAACCAAGCGTAGATACTAGCGGTGTCCCTTCCTTCCTTAAGGATAACCCGCTTATCGCCACTGCCGTTGGAATCAAAAATGATAAAACGTTTGACGGCCTTGTTTCATTCGACACAAAAGATAAATCACAGGTAGTCATGAAGAGTCAAGCAGCTGCTGATAAAATAAAAAGTTATGTTGGTCGATGGGAAATTGAAGAAAGTACAAAGGGCGTCCAAAAGGCATTCCGTCAACTTCATGCATTTGCTCTCGTTGCTTATGCAGCTGCCGCTTTCAAAACCAATATACCAGGTAGTGATTTCAAACTTGATTTCTTCCTTATGCACGCATTGACATCCAGTGAATTTGTCCATCAATACATCACAAAGGTATCACCCTCTGAAGCTGCATCACTTATGCGTAGTCATTTATCTGTCTGCATTGTTTACTACATCACATCGGGAAGACCTGCTCTTAACGTTGATGCTTTACTTGGATATAATTCACCCAATCGAAACAGTTCAAGCAGCAATCATTGGTTGGATGTGTTTAACCGTGCTCTCAAAGCTGAAGAGGTACATGTTATCAAGACAGTGCGTTCGTGTGCTGTTGGTCAAATCCTGTATGGACCTAGTGAAGGAGAGGAATTAAATAGCATGTGGTTAAAGGCAGCAGAGATGACGCTGGACAAGGACGGCAGCTATACACACTCAGGTTTAGGTTTTGAGGAAACTTGGAACTAAGTTTTTTTTTTAGTTATTTGCCATCCTACTTTAATATGCCTATATAATTCCCACTTTTCTTTTATAATCAAATCACAAATAGTACTGATGGTAAAATCAAATGAAACCATATAAATAAAGGATATTATTACATATTTCACCTCAATAACTCTCTCTACTTTTCTCAATTATTCTTATTTTATTTCTCCCCTTTTTCTCATTAATTTTTAATTTTTTCTCAATTTCTTGAAAAAAACAGTATCGCTAAACAAGTCAAACAATTTTATTCAAGCATAAATCAATAAGTACCACATGGCTTTTTTTTTTAGTACTAGTAAGCTCAATCAAATACATCATGCCAAGTTTTTCTTATTCTTTGATGGGTGACCCATAAGCCTGAATGATCTATTCTTAACTTAATTATAAGCTACGAACCAACAACATTGTTAAATAGAGTTGACAGGGCAAAGTATTGGTATTATCATTATTTATTTATTAAAATTACACTGTACAATTTAAGACTGGATCATATGGCTCTGGCTCCATCCATTACTACTATTTGCTGCTGTAGTTAAGCTAGTGTCAAAATGGTGGAGGTCATGAGACTTTTTTGGGGCTGGGTTTGATTGAAGACGTAATTCATGAGATCTTTTTGCTTTGGGAGACACTTTCTTACGCTTTAAAGGGGGTCTTGATTGTTGAAACACAGGATGTGTCTCTATGCCAAGATTCTCAATGTTTGTTCCCAGTCGTGGAATTCTGACATAAGCATCCGTACCAAATCCATCCATGGTGAGAATCTGAAGCTCGCCACCCCAATATTCTGCATATATTCTACTCATAGTCAAGCCAATACCAAGATGGCGATGGCCCATCTGAGAAGCCTGGCTTGCTCTACCATCGATACTTGCAGGCAATGTCGTCACTTGTTTAAAATCCTCAAAATCACCTGTTCGAGCACGGGATTGATAGGACCAAAGGCACTCATATCTCTTCTTGTCCATTCCTTTCCCTTGATCCGACACTCTAAAGTAGACATCGGACTCATTGGCACTTACAGTCACTTTTATAGGTGGGTATTTTCCTTGTGGATATCGTAACATGGTATATCGCATTGAATTGTCAAGTAACTCGTATAAAATATGCTCCAACTGCTCAGGTACCTAAATGTATGCACATTTACAACATTGAGCACTCCTCCCTTTCTTTAGTTTTAAAAATACTTACATAAGCAAATACAACTTCATCTTGACCATTATTAGCTGTTGTATGATCCTGTTGCAAAGTGACTTCAATGGTCGGTGGCTTCCAGTCCTCTGATATATCTGTTTGATGACAGTAACGTTCGACATGTTGGTTGACAAGAGCCTTTGCACGTTCGACCAACTCTTTTGCTGAGCAATGAACATAAATAATACCTACGTAACCATCACCAAAACCCATTGAATTGTCAAAGTGATCTTCACAGGCCTCCGTCAATGCCAAATGCTGTTCGGCTAAAATGCGTCTTGAAATTCGTGATCGTAGCATGCGGTTTAAAAACAAGTCAAGGTCGTTCTGGTCTGGCGCATAATAAGTAGCACTTTCACTGAGACCTTGTGCCAATTGGGGAACCACCAAGAGTCCGTCCTCCAATAAGCTTTTCAGGACCTGACAAAAGCGGACATTATCGTCTTGGTTCTTGATGGTTGGGAACTTTCTAAGCGTTTCGAAAGCGCCCCAATAAAGCCGATAAACAAACTCAATATGAGTGTTCTTTCCTACGAAAAAGGGAAGTTGCTGGAAATCACGAATGCGATGGGCTAAGCGGACCAAAAGCTCATTGTGAACCCAGTTGGCAGACTTTAACAGACGGCTCGTGTTCATTTGTCTTCCAAAGAATATAAAATCACGAAGAGTACTGGCATTGATTGGCTGTGAAATATATTCATCCAATACCTTGCTTTGGTAAAAGTGGTATGGTGTATTAGACTGGATCGAGTCTAACCGTGCTAGCTTGGGCTTAATGGGTTCTTTTGCGCTGGCGAGGGCACGGGGTATGGTAGTAGAAAATGGTCGACACTTTGTGAGTGAGCGGTAAATCGAGTACGAAAACAATCTTTTAACAGACATTGTATATTGCGGGTATCTGATGAGAAGAAAAAGAAATCAAATAAAAAACAAGTATAGGTTAGTCTTTTATTTCATCCTATTGAGTCATCCAAGATCCACAAATCAGATAATAGTTTTCCTATTTATGGAAATAGTATTCCAATGGTTTTGAAATGGCGCTTACACACTCTCTCTCTCTTTTTCGTTCCTTTTCTGCGATAAACTATCTTAACTAATACTCAAAGAAAACATTTCACTTTACTGCATGTATTCTCTCTTTGTATATTTCTCGATATGGTGTACTTATATATTGTCCTTTGGACTGGAAGCTCTTATCAAAATGTCACAAAAATGTTACCACAAAAGGTTAAAGCATGTGATATCATAACCAATGCATAACATTTTAAAAACAAGTGCATAAACATAAACCCGATCAGTCATAATGATAAAAAAATACTTTTATTACTGATGAATATTTTGCAAGTCGTTGACTTTGTGCTTTAGATCCTTTATTTTCTTGTATGTATCTTCCAAGTGGTGCTTCAGCTCTACACGTTCTTTTTGTTGTATCTTGAGCTGTTTTCGCATTACGTCTAGTTCATCATAGTTCTTATTGGCAAACACATACTATTAGTCATAAAAGCCTTTTTTGTTCATATAACACCTACAATCTTTCCTGCCCATTGCCCATCAGCCACCATTGAATGTTCAGTAAATTCTTGAAGCGCTCCTATAGTATTTTTTGGAACCGAAGTTGATATCAGCCTAGAAACAGGTTTAGAGGCTCTGATTGACCTAATAAGAGTGGCTCTGATCATATTAATATGACAATGAATAAGCGTATAAATATTTATAAATATGTATATATGTATAAATGAGAAAATGAAAGGAGAATTGGATCCTTTTTATATGGCGTTTACAAGAAACACACATGTCTCATTTCTGAGTTGTAGTGACGTTTGACTCCATAACCCTATTTCACTACGTTTCCTGGCTGTACCACAAGAAATAAAGATTTTTCGATAAACAAATAAATATATATTCATGCATGGCTTCTTCTTTTTCTTTTTATTCCAACAGACCAAAAAAAAAAAAACTATCTTTGGAACAACAGCTTAAAGAGTACAAGCAACAATAACTAAGTACTACTTTTTTTTGTATTAATATGGAGGTTCACTTTGTCAATACTTTTATCAATTTTTTAATCTAAAAATAAAAAAGATGGAATAGATGTGCACAATGCCATTTTATTTTATTATCAATGATCCCTTGATGTTTAATGATGACCGCTTGGATATTCTCATCATTTGTTACAGCGTGGTTTACTCTTCTGTGCACTATATTCATATCAAATACACTTTCCATTGAAATGATAGCATGAAGGTTTCAATTAAAGAAACCTAGCAATGACACCACAATTTAATTTAATTTTTTTTTCTCAGGGAAGAATCATGTCATGGAACCTTAAAGTGAGTTAAAACTCTAATATTAACAAGTATACATTTCTCGTTTAGATATGAATGATGTACAATGCATATTCGTCCCAATAGTAGTAGTATTTCGCCATCACCCTATCTTGATTAAATACAGAAAATTGCTTTGAATAATAGAATACAAAATAAAGCTGACAATCGGAAACATGTAATGCCTTTTCTTAACCGATTATATTGAGTCCAACACTTTATCGGGTCACTTTCCCATGAAGAGCATGTTTCAAACTTATTTTGGAAATAATATCCCAAGTTTTTGGCTTAAAGGCAACCTTAAATAATAGTCTCGCCTGTAGTTACTTTCTCATGGCTATGCATGAAATCAATGTTAATGTGCGTATTAATAAAATGAAGTTGGCTATTTTCAATTTTAGATAAAATAATAGCTATTGCATAATTTCTTTAGATACAAACTATACGTGAATGCATAAAATCAATGTCTAGCTTTAAATGTCTAATGGATGTATGGCATTACAGTCGAGTAACGATCACTTTTAAAATTCGTGATTTTAAGTTTGGACCTTTATCAGGTATATCTTGAAGAATAAAGTCTCTTTGTTCTGCAATGTCTTTTTTTTTTCAATTGATTTTCACTTTTCAATATTTCTTTTCTGATACTCAAACCACATCAAAAATTCGATACATGAGACACAATTAATGACAACTCACATATCAATTACTAAAATCATTTATTAAATCTAATTAAAATCAAGTTGCCGATCATCAAATAAATAAAAAAAAAAGCTTCTAAATATGAGTAGTTGAATTTATAAAAAGTTCAGCAGTAGTGTTAAACAGAGAGTTAAAATCAATGACACTAAGGTATCTAGAAGTAACTAATTGGCCATGGAAACCACCTTTTGAATTTTCAATAATGAAACCAGCAGGTGCTAAAAAGTGTCCGTTCAAAGGCTTGGTTGTGTTTCTAAGAAATACAAATCGACCATTCGCATCAAAGGCACCGTTTCTATCTACTGGATAGATGTTATAGACCACCTTGGCCTTTTCGAGTCCGGCGGCGGGATTTGCAGTTGACATGTTAAAAACTGTATCAGTCAATACAGGAACCTGTAAGCGTAAATAGAGTGTTATCAAAGCATTGTAAATAATTTTATAATACATGTTTGAAATGAAAGCTTACATTGAACACAAGCGTCTTATCTATTTTATAATTTGTATTATATGGTCCAGTCCAATTTCCACCAAAGAAAATTTCTTCAGGACTAGAATAGAGATAATTTGGAAGAGTGCAGTTTTGTTCGTTGCAACTTTTAAATGTAAAAACGTAGTAGTTTTGGGTTTGGTTACCCTTGAATTGACCATCGGATAAGAACCCGCCATCCCGTATAACCATATTCGGTCTTAATGAAGCAAGATACTCGGATACACCGAAGGCCTCGGCTTTCACTTGCTCGAAATCAAAAAGTGTCAGGTTTTGGTCTACAATACTACAGTTGTTTCTTGTTACTTGAATACCAGTGGTGTTCAAGTGAGAATTAGCAAAGATGCCACCATGAACAGTGAGATTCTCAGTATTCAAGGCACCTTGTACATAGAGGGCATAGTCATCAATGGAGGATGTGTTGGTACAAGTGAAATTTAAGTTCATACTATTGACAGTATATCCATTTGCTGTGAAATTTCCTTGAACTGCTAGTGTTCCGTTTGTTCTTTGAGTTCCAGGTTGGGCGTCAAAGTTACCAAAAATAATGCTATCAAAGTAATTGGTCTAAAAAAAAATACAACACATTAGAGTAAAGAAGTATATTTGAACCACTATGCTTACTATATTAACCAATGATGAACTGTACGCTGGGATCGACGTTATTTCATGTATCGAAATGAATGCATTTACTACTGACGTTGTAGCTAATACAACAATAATAGTAGATTGAATCCAATTCATGTTAAATAATTTAGATAAAGAGGAGAGCATATGTTTTGAAGTTCACTCCACTAATAATGAATATGTAAAAGCAATAATAAAAATAAAAAGAGAGAGAGAAGAAGGAATGCCGGTAAAGTCATGTTCATGTATGGTAGTTTTTAATAATGTAATATAAATATTATTTATATAATCTGGTTTCAGACATGTTTCTGTAGAGCAGGTAGCCCATATTATTTTAGATAGTCATTTTTACTTTTTGGAAGAACTGCTTTCAGCATCTTTCTTTTCTCATTTCATCCTATTGTTTGCATTAGGTATTTCGTTGTAATTATCATTAGTCGATCATTAAAATAAATGCATATTGAAATAAAGAGTAGCGTATCTAAAGCTAGTTATCTTGAACCATTACCACACAAATTAACTTGGTTGAACTAACTCAGCGTTCGATACAATGCTGATAGTATATATATCTTTCTATTCTCATTACTTTTGAGTAGTATCATAATGGAACACTTGTACAGATTCTCGGTCATGCTAAGGCCTTAAATAGCAATTCATTTACTCTGAGAGTCAAAACTGATACAAAAAAGATAGAGGGAGATTCATTTCAAACTCAAAGTTATTTAGGTCAATATCCCAAGTAAAGGAAAGATACGTAGCGATGAGAATAAATTCACTTGAGAATAGCAGAAAATAAGTATCAATCAATAGGCCAAATGTAGAAATATTCCGAATCGGCAAAATCAGTTAGGAACATGCTTATAAATTTGAATCGCTCTACAATGGGTAGATAAGTGACCACCATTGACAAACTTCTAAAGTTTCAAACATACGTAAAACATATTATAGAAAACAACTTTAAACGAGAATGATGACCAAGAGAAAAACTCTGGCCAATTTATCATAGAAAACAGTAAACTCGATAAAATATGCGTGATACTAAAAGTAAAAGGAGCATCTCTAAGACAACATTGATATTACACAACTGGTACAAAGATTTATGGTGTATATAATAAACAGAAATAATAAAAGGTAAAAAAAACATAATTTGTCCTTTTTTTTTAGACAAAAAATAAAAAGACAACAGACTATGTTCCAAATGAAGGTGGAACAACCGATCTAATGTTCGAGACTCATTCTGTATCTTCTCCTAATAGAATATGATTGATTTTAATTTATCATAATGTAATTTTACTTTCCTCGGTAAAATGATTGTTAAAAAAAAAGACAAGGTTTCGGGCTCATCCATAACGAGGGTAAACAACAACAATAACTATTTTTCCTTTTGCTATTGCTATTGTTCTTTTTTATCCTTAAAAAAATGTCAACGGAGTTACGATCTCGTTCAAGCAAAGAACGACCAATAAATAATGATAAAGCATTTAGAACTGAAGGTCAAAATCGACCTGACGTTGAAGCTGCAAAGTAAATGTTTGTTTATTTTTTATAATGCTCATACCACTAATACTACTTTTTAGGACTGCAAGAGTATTACTAGGTGAATCTGATACATTTTCTTTTTCATTGACAACTGCTTTCCGGCTTTTTTTTATTGTGAATATATTCTCAGCCTTGTATCGCATACCAACCGATTATGATGAGATTTATAACTACTGGGAACCTACACATTTCCTATTAGAGGGCTATGGAAGAGAGACTTGGGAATATTCGTTGGATTATAAAACGAAAAGCTGGGCATTCATTTTTGTGAATTCTATAGTGGGATTTATATCAAAAATATTTGTATCAACAAAAGTAAAGTGGGCAAAAAAAAAGGATGCATGAAAAGCAATTGCTAAAGTTTTGTTACTGTTTTAGCTCCAAACTTTTTATCTTATGCGTATGGCTTTAGCCGCAGTATGCTCTTTTGCAGAGGCAAGGTTTTACCGTACAATAACAGAGGAAATTAATCCTCATGTCGGTCGATACGTATTTTGTATACTTTTGTTTGGGACAGGGATGTTTAATGCCTCTACAGGTAAATAAAAAAAATAAAAAAAATGTAACATGCATACTAATTACTTAATAATGATATATTTTTAAAAACAAGCATATCTATCCTACTCGTTTTCTATGTACTGTGTATTTATGGCGTTTTCATATTCACTAAAGCCACCATCCGAGGTGGATCGTGATCGAACATACAAGGTCGTGTTCTGGCTTGCCCTTGGAAGTCTTGTTGGTTGGCCCATGACTGCACTGATTGGAATTCCTTTTGGATTTGAAGAGGTGATGGTGTTTGGTAGAGATACTACAAAGGATAAAAATGGGAGAACCGTTCGCTGTGCCAAGTCTCGTAATTGGAGATTAAGACGTGCTTTTAGGTTAATGGAGGCTATTCTCATTATTTCCTCTGGTATTACGGTAAGGGAGTAAATTAAATAAATAATTGCACCGATACATATTCTTTTCATAGTTCATCTTGGTCTTGATGGATCAAATGTTTTATCGTACGTATACAGTTGTGACATGGAATTACATCAGATATCATATTTTGGAACATGGAGTTAGATACTATATTCCAAGACTTGACAAGACTACATTATCTCTCAGTTTTCACTTATGGGATGGATTTTTGAACTTTAATATTGTCTTTATTCTGGCATTGATATCTGGTGGTTGTACGGTTAGTGTTCGATTCATGTTTCCATTTATAACAAAAAAAGAAAAGAAAAAACCTAATTCTATATATACATTTGCATATATTAGGTTATTACTGCATTTGTAGATCGTAATCGTGTTCCTGGATCGACCAGATTAGACATGCTTTGGCCTTACGTTCTTTTAGGATTAAAATTGACGCCATTTTATATATGGTTCATCATATTCTCGCTCCAAAGCCATCGCCATAATGATGATTCGGTCATCATGTATGTATCCTACCCAGCTCTGACTCTCAACGCAGCAATTTGCATCTACCTGATCCGATCATTGACAGGTCGTTTTGCGGGATTGTTGGGAGCAAACCCAAACACACGAGTCTTTGTGCTGCGATACACATCCTTGGGCATTTTAACGATCTTTTCTCTTTTGTCAGCCTCACGCATCCTTGGTATTCTCACTCGCTACCGCGCACCACTTGTCGTCTATAGCTCCATTTTTAGTGAAGAGCAATCACCAGATCAAATTGAAAACCTGAATTACATACAAGAAAGCTATCCTGATAATCTTTCACTCAATACAAAAAGTGTGTGTGTCACTGATAGAGAATGGTACCGTTTCCCCTCACAATTCTTCTTACCAAGTGATACAAGGCTACAGTTCATTAGATCAAAACACAAGACAAATGACAAGACTTTACCCAAGACTTTTACCGAAGACTTTTCAACTGGTACATATGTCTTGGATGACAAAAAATACAAATACCGAAGACGCAAATTTTTATTTGAGGGTGCTCGTGTTGCACCATTAGGTTTGAATCATATTGATGACCAAGAAGATCCCAGTGTTTATGTTAAAGAAAATCAATGCGATTATCTGATTGATACAAACTTTCCCTTATCAGAAGAGAATGATGGTTATATCGGGAACACAAGAAACTGGAAGGTGCTCGAATGTTATCCTTATCTTGATTATGAAAACTCGCATGTATTATCCAGGGAGTTTTGGATACCGGGATCGCCAGGGTTGGTATGGGGAGATTATTGCATGTTGAAGCGTAAAAAGCTATTAGGCTAATAATAGCAACAATAAAGGGGCTCGGCCTCTATTCATTATTATAAATACATGTTTATCTGAAATAGTAAATAACAAATAAACAAACAATTCATATAATTGTCTGGTGAAATGATTAGTGGATTCTACACTTCCTATTTTTGGCTATTATTTTATAGCTCGGGGGCTGATGAAAGTAAAATATATGATGAAAAATGATGATATATTTTTTAATCCTGTATTTTCATTTTCAATTGTCAATATGCATCTTAATTGCATTGATAATATTGAAATAAGCCAGAGCTATTCATTTTTTGTAATATTTTAATACAATAATACAATAAATGGGTTGAAACATTAAATTAATACATTAGATAACACAAGTGAGAACAAATAAGTCTGTTGAAATGCTTCAACTTTGTCGAACCGCTTTTAAAAAAAAAGAAGAAAAGATAGTGATGTGAAATGATTAATTGGGAAAAATAAAGACGGAGAAACCACTCAAAAAAACTCGCTCTGTTGTTTTTTTCCCTTTTTTCCCTTTTCTTTTTTTTCTTCTTCTTTTTCTGATTTTTATTTGTAACAGACTTGGTTGAGTTCAAAAGGCTCTTAAAGTTAACAAGATCAAACGAACTTAATTGTAGTGTTTTTCCGAAATTCGAATCAAATGAAGTTCATTTGGGTTTTCTCATTAGTTGCGATTTCGTATGTCAAAGCATCCTTACTTGTCATTGTTAGTATATACTTTTTTTTGTCTCTTCTGATATCATGGAGCAAGGCTGACTTTGTATTTTTTGATTTTGCATATAAAAAAAACTTTTTCTTTGTAGGCAACAAATGAAACGTATGCAGATCGTCTAGCATCTTTCGGACCCCGAATTTCGGAGACTGGAAAGTTAGGCTATCTAGTTGAGCCTGCTGCAGATCCAACAGGCTGTCAGATAGTCGATGCGCCTTGTCTGGACTGGATTGCATTGGTGAGAAGAGGTGGGTGCTCTTTTATAACAAAGGTGAGAAACATGCAACAAAGTGGGGCCATTGCTGTAGCCGTCGGCGACGCCGAACATCAATCAGACTGGATCACAATGTATGCACCAGGCAAGTATAACTTGGTTTTCAATTATAGCGTGAAAATAATAATAATAATAATAACAATAACCCTTGCAAGCAGGCGATACCTCTGACATTACTATACCTAGTGTCTTTCTGGCAAGAAATGAGTACCGCTCTTTATTATATCTATCCAAAATAGTAGATACGCCCATGATGATCCTTTTACAAATGGAAGACTTTATAACATGGTAAATATAAATATATATACTTTTGTTGATATGGTGATGCATATGTTTACAGTCTTATTTTGTTTTATTTATCCCTTTTTTCCCTTTCTATTGTTTACTAATATTATTTTGTTCCCCCTCTTCTTTTGATTTTCTTCTTTTTCTATATGGCAAAACAATCATTTTTACATTTAGGCCACTCTTAGATATGTTGATGATAATCTTTGTGTCACCAAGTATGATGATGATTTTTGTATATATTTCATGGCAGCTTCGACAAAAACATCGAAAGCAACAAGAAGTTGCTTCCTTATATGTGGTCACTAGACTTTGTAAAAGACAATATAACATAGAAAAGCGAAAAGAAAATGAAGCTGAGGAGTGTGCTATCTGTTTAGAGGATTATTTATTTAATGATGAATTACGTGTGTTACCTTGCAACCACGATTTTCATGCCGCTTGTGTTGATGCTTGGTTAACCACACAGAGAAAGTTTGTAAGTGATTCTAAAAGTCATCAAATTCGAGATAAAAAAAATTAATATATTATTTTTATATATAAAAGTGTCCTATTTGTAAAAGAGATATTACCCTTACAAAGAGTCAATCAATCAATACTGATTCTTACGCTTAAAAATTACATAGTTATATAACTGTGTTTTGTACATTTTACCTATTATTATTGAAATAAATAAATACATAAATAAATAAAACCTTTTCTCTTCTTCCGTATGCCAAAAATAGCCTTTTATTGTACTTCAAATAACATGTTGAACTTCCAGAATAAATAGGTTTTCAATGAAAAAGAAGGGGTTAATTTATGTTTTCATCCCTTGAAAATAGCCTCTCTTTTTAATAGGAGGTGTACGACACGACCTTGGCTTTTTTTTTTGTCCCTCTCTATATTACAGTTAAATGGCGAATGGTACAATGAATAAATAATCAAGATATAAACTCGTTCCTTCCTCTTCTTTTTTATTTTTATTTTCATTTCTCTTCTTAACTCACCTTACACTCGTTTACAATTTTCTTTTTTTTTACAATAGCAAAAATGACTCTCTCTTTTGCTGATCGCGGACGACCTAGTATCTATACTTATGTGTCTAAACTTAAAAAAGCCCAACGGGAGTTGTGTAAACAAAAACCTCAGAGCTATCATCAGCAGGATAAATATCAACAACATCAACTTGGTACTAGTTATCGCAAGAAAGACTACAGTTTTACACCACCAACAATAGTCAAGCACTTGGGATATTTAACCGCCATTCAAGAAGACCAATCGTATTTTAATAGCCCATCTATCCAATCCAATCTACACGACGAACAGGATTGCGAAGAGTTAGACTCGGATGATTTGGATTGTTATGAGTTGGACTCTAATGATTTGGATTCTGATGAGGAGGGTTCTAGTGATCTGACTGATAGCACTTCTTATCTGTCTGCCTGGAAAAAGCTTAACGGCTTGGAAACGACTACATGCTACAAGAAAGCTATATCTATCAGTCTTTCACCTATTTTTCTTGCTGCTGCCAATATAGCTCGACAAAGACGTCAACATACTCATTAAAAAAAAGAAAAAAAAAACCGCCTTTATGTTTTATCTATATCAATTACCCTTTATAATTACACCTAATTGACATTTTATATTTTCATTGTTTATGCATTCCTCTATAATACTCATGTTTTATCACCTATTATTTTATCCTATTATAATAAAATATATAATACTATTCATTCCTTTATTATTATTTTGGTCTCCTTTTTTCCCCGTCCTTGTGCTTACTATTGAAATTTATATAAACTTATATTGGCGATTCAATGAGTTTGGTTACTCATCTCATAAATAAGGAGAACAGTACAAAATAGGAAAGTGCCGAGTTTATCGCGTTTATATATATTGAATATTTTGAATATTGATAAAGCTGATAGAGAGGTTGAAGAGATACATTTCAATATATTATTCTTACAAACAATTATACATTGTCGAAATTATAACACGGTCAGTTTTTGTTTTTTGAAATACTAGTACTAACGCCATTTTGGTCGATCTATAACCCATGAAATTGAAAGTAATGGAGTAAAAAGAACGATAAAGACGGTTAGAGATATAAAATAAACCTTGATTTTTCTTGCCCATGGTCAAGCAGGATATTTGTCTTTATATTAGAAATAGAGTATATCCTATACAGAATACAAAATCATTGAGAGATCACTTTTAGTGGTTTTAGAACAGAATAAAAACAATACACATCAACTTGTCTAGTTGATGTATTTTATGAAAGTTATGATATTATTTCCTTTCACATAAAAAAAAAACCTTTTTGTAATAAAATTATTATTTTCTACTTTCTAATTGTGCTAATTTACTTAGACTGATTTTGCAATGATAAACATATTTCATCATTTGACTTTTGAATTAAACTTTGTATTCACTAATGAAAGAAAGGGGAAAGAAACTTTGAGTATCACAAATACAAAGTACTAACTTTAATCCGTGTAAAACTATCATTTGTAATCAATTATTTATAAAACATTTAAAAAAACATGCCAACAAAAGGTCTTTTCTTCAACAACAGTTTTTAATATAATAATAAAATTAATATCACCATCAATATTAATAGCAACAGATAAACGTGTTGATCTCTCGTTTTTTTTTTTGTGTTAAAAATATAAAATTTAAAAAAATACATTAAAGAACATGTGACTAATAACATAAACATTACTCCTTAAAAAATATAAATAGTGTCATTGAGGGCATAAACAAAAAAAATCATAAGAGACATATAGCATATACACATATTACAACTGTTCATGTCGTTGATCTTCAATTCCAGTTATATCCTTTACTCTTTTCATTTCCAAGTCTTCCTCCTCAGCCCTAATGAGTTCCTTGTATTTTTCCGTCTTTGCAAATTTTGGCACAGAATCTTCAGCCATAATACGACATACATGTTCGGTCACTCGACCGAGCATTTTTATCAGCTTCATCAGACACTTTTCAACAGTCATGTCTTTGTTTAGAGACACGACTCTTTTTTTGCTGACAACCTGGGATGTTAACAGTAGCTGATTTGGAGGTTTCGCCGATCTGGATATCCCTGCCGATGCAGGTACAAGGAAATAAACAAGATCGGACGGTACCTTGCTTGATATCGTAAACACAGAATTGACATAGCTGATAATATCTTGCAGCAATGTATGATCAATGTTTACATCTGCGGTTGCCTTGGGACCGATATACGTTTCATAAATACAGTAGCATTCGGAGAGTATTTCCAACTGGGTTCTGGTATTATTTCGAAGATGCTTTAGTAGGTGGTTATGATCAACCCAAAAATTAATATTTTCAACACAGTAGCTTGCTCTGAGAAAGTCACGAAAGTACATTCGCAATAAAGGTGTCTCGAGAATATGAAAGAGCCGTGCCCATTGTGATACATCCTTTTTTTGCTGCTGCTGAGGAGATGTTGTTGAATTTGTACTACTTCGGGACATACTTGAATCTGTCAAGCTCATACTAGGAGGTCGCGTGCTTGAGCTTTGTTCCAGTACTAATATATCTTCGCATGTCATATCGATCGAGCTTCTAGTAGATGCTACGTCACTTTTGTCTTGTTCAGGAATACTTTTTTCGCGTTCACCTGGTAGTGCTGTAGTATATGATTTTTTATTACTGCCACTGCTATTGATGGATATACCGCTTTGTTCAATAGACGAGTCATCGGTCATTTTCCACCCAATAACAAGGCACCCTCTATTGGTTACATGATAGATTGCGTTTCGAGTGGTTTTAAAAGAGATATCATTTTCTTTTCTATTTAAAGACTTGTCTGATTTGTCTAAAACTTGTGCAAGCCATCCACACAATACAAACTCGGCTGCAACAGCCTCGCCTTCTTCTCGAAAAGAGACGGAGAGGTGGTCACAGATCCAGTCAACGCAGTGAGAGCCAACATAGCTATGCTCATATTGTACCAGATGCCTTTTTTCAATTCCACCAATATCGTCGAGCATCAACTCATCGGATTCAAGACCTTCTGTCATAGCCTTAAAGGCAGCAGTCATATTTGCACGGCAGAACATGAGTTGATCATCGTTAGAGAGTCGGTCAAGCCAAATAAGACGACACGAGTTGGTATTGACAATGGGTGATGCAAGTGAATTATGCAATTTTTGACTCAATTTGACCTGTGTTTCTTGTGAAAAATCCAAAAGTACAGATCTTCCTTTGGGTGTGGGTCGCCATAGACCCTTATCGCGCACTGTGTCACTATTTGAATCACCGATATTTTTGATTAACCGTGCATCCAAAAAAAACTGAAGAAGCCTTTTAGCTGTAGTATAATCCATACTGAATGTAGTTGTTGTGCGGGTAGAAATTTGTCGGCCGCCTGCATCGGTGGAATGGTCAATATGGATAAACTGGAAACTCTTTTTGAAATTGGTGGCTTCGTCTGTAGTAAAAGTGTACGGATATGAGCGAAATAGTATCCGGTGATCGGTCAGGTCGATTTGCATGATGACAGCTGCAAACATGTCATACAGATCCTATTCTCTTTTTATGTTAGTTTTGATAGTTTTTTTTTTTTTATAACCTACCTTGGTAAAAGGCCTTCCGTTTTTTGCGAGACGCATCATTGATGTATAAGTTGAATGACTAGGGTCGCTATTCGGCATTGTTATCGATTTTAGGTAATTGAAAAAAAAAAACCAAGAAAAAAAAAGAGGGAGAGAAAGGAAAAAGAAAAAGAAAAAATATTGGACATTGTAATAAGGTGTTGCATATTTTTATTTTGCTCTGGCCAACTTTATGGCATGTAAGTTTTTCCCATTAAATTATCAGCTCACCTTCCCAATAAAGAAATACTGTCATACAATGTCAATGCAGTGGTGTTACCAATCTCATTGAAGCCTGTTCTTTTTATTGAAAAAAAATTGTTTTTTACTGTAATCAAATTCGTAAGTTTTAATTGACGGATGTATCCAAATTAAAATGAAATAAATAGATACACACGTGGAGAGCACGCTTGACGATTTTGCGCAAGTAAAAAAGAAAGAATGAAAAAAAAAAGAAACATTTAATTTTATGATTAAATCATTGGCTTCATTTGTCAAAAGGTAAGATAGATGGAGTGAATCGAGTTGCCATCAAAATATCTATTAATCTATGGATTTTGTTTATAGTTTCAAAAGAGGGCGATTAGATAGATATGGTTGTGAGTAGATGTAGGAAAGGACAAGTGGTGACCAAGTATAAATATAGACAATCTATAATGTATTTATATCTCGAGGTGACATATGTTTGTTTCCCAATAAAATGAAGCTTGTCATTAGCAGTTAATGCTTCAATGTATAAAGTGAAAAAATATAAATAGGTTTTATTGTGCATAATTTTATAAAAAAAAAAAGGTATATTTTTTTTCTAATCATTTGGAACCTTAAGAAAGTTTGAAGTACTGGGTTCATCTGATGTAGATACATTGGAATTAGAGCGGTTTAAAAAGTTAGTGAAGCGTTTAGTGATGGACGAACTCGACGACGATCTTGATCTTGTATGCTGTTTGTTTGAAATCAACGGAGATGGAGGTAAAGATTTACTTTGTTTAGATTCATCCACTTGTAGTACCGGTAAACTTGGTTGGCTTTTGAGTCGATAAAGGGGAATGGTTGGTGACTCTGCATCTGTTAATGATCTGCCAGGTCGTGTTTGAACCGGAGATTGGGGACGACTGTCACTATGCGAACGAGGTTTTCTAGGTAATTTTTTATTACATCCTGTGATACCATCATCACTAACACGACCCGACATTGGTGATACCATTCCTTCGGAAAATGAGAGTCGAAGTCTATCGCTTTCATCTGTCCAGTGAGCACAGCATAGCTTATACTCCAGTGCTATTATTTGATGAGCAAGCCTTTCTACAAAGCGTATACGTGTCACGTAGCTTTCAAAAAAATATCCTTTACAATAGGAACATAATTCTGCTTTGGACAGATAGCCTTTTATATGTTGGACCAAATCTTGAGGAACATTGTTCCTAGAGCTCATGACTTGTCTTGCACAGAATTCGACCAGTGATGGAGGGTCATGTTTTAAGGGATAATCATACTCTTCTTTGAACTCACAGTTCAATGTTTGTAGTTTGCGCAAGTGTGGAAGAGAGGCTATTTCTGCAGGTATAATTGTCAGAGGATTGTTGGATATGTTTAGCGAAACCAGTCTCTTTAATTTCGTGAGTTCCCTTGGGATAGATTCTAGCTGGTTATTATTTGCAATGATGATGACAAGTTTTGAAGGTTCACCAATGGCTGGAGGTAACTTTTTCAAGTTGTTATGGCTGACATTCAATGCTTTCAACTTTGATAAAAAAGCAATTGTATCTGGAAGTTCTTCTAGTTTATTGCGGGATATATTCAGCACAATCAGGTTTTTTAGGTAGCCCAATTCTCTAGGGAGTTCTGTCATTTCGTTGTTTGACCTATATATGAAATGAATCAAGTAAAGTTAGAAACAGGATGTCATAAAAACAAGTACTATACATACAGCTCTAGTTTATTTACGGTATGTAGATATCCAATACTTGGACTTAGTTTTACAATGGATTTACTAGAAAGATTAACAACAACTGCTGGATTTGTCAGTCGCCTAGCTTTTAAGTTTGGTGAGACATCACCAATAGTCAACCGAGAAAAATGACTTTCTTCCACTTCAGGCTTAGTCTCCTCCTCGATTTGCATCAACTCATCTTCCATTGGGTCTGGTGGTGCATTGGTCGAAGTATTCGTATTATAATGCACGAGGTCAGGATAATAAGTTTGGTCAATGTAATCCAAATCCTCTGCCAAATCCTTTCGAACTAACGATAATCGCTTTCGCTTTTTACAAACGGAGCATGATTCATTTGTAGAAGAGACGGTGACCCCACTTTTTGATAGATTCGGAGAGCATTGTTGACAAACCGCTTGTAATTTATAGAGATGTGGATTGTCTAGTACAAAATCTGAATGTTTCAAGTCCAGGTCATCAATATCACCATCATCCATTGAGGTAGTAGCATTGACATAACCAAAAGTCAATGGAGAGTGGTCAACACTTTCAGCTTGGCCCATGTTGATTATACAAATATGTAATGCGATAAGAGGAAAGAAAAAGAACAGAATGAAAAAAAAAATTGACATGATTTCAAGGATATGTTTTCTTTAGAATTAAAGCAACATGAGTTGCTAGGTTTCATCCATTGTTGAAAACCCCAACCTTATTTATTTATTAATAATTAATTATGCCCTCATCAAATGCATCAAATCTCATATTTATTGAATTATTGATTGAATATTGCTGATATACATATATAATACACCGTGCACCTTGATTTTAACTACAAAAATACGCCTTCTTCTTCCTCCACTTTGTTATTACTGTTTGTTTCTGGGTATAGCTCCTTGGCATACTTCTGTCTGAACTCATTAACATTACTACCCATCTCTCTCCAGGCTGCATCTCCCAATTGTTCTTGAATGACTTGAAGTGTGACATCTACCTGCTTATCTTTTCGTTTAATCAGATCTTCATTTTCTTTAATAGCCTGTACTAGATCGGGATCTTTGGCATCTGGATCAAAGTCACGTATATCATTGTTGGATCGTATTAAATGAGCAATGGCGTTCTGAACTTCAGGTATTTCCGTCATGAGTGAAATGGGAGGAAGTTCTTTTAGAGCCTTTCTGAGTTGAGAAGGATCCATCTTGTCAATTTTATGTATTTCTAAAAGTTAAACGTAAAGAGTGTAAAAAGGACGAGAGAAATGTTGTAGTTGAACACGCAACACGCCGGCACGGTGGTTTAATCATTTTTACTTTACCAATTTAACAAAATACAATTTCACTTTTCCCCTGTTGGTTTGTCATTTTCGCTAAAAAAAACAGCAACGAACTGGTAAAAGAAATTTTCCAGGAAATTGATCTCGTTTTGACAATACAAAGCACGAACTGTAATTGAACTTCCAAAAACAAGATCAACCGTATTCAACTATATTTGCCAAGAAGACAAATGATATAAAACGAACAGGAAAAAATAGCTATAAAGTAAAATAGATATACTGAAGCTCTTGGTACTTTTAAAAAATATTTTAGTTCACATCAATTTGAAATAAAGGCAAAATGCTGGAATAAATCTATAAAGATATAATCTATATTTTACAATAAAAAGAAGTACGACAAAAGGTTGTGTCTATAAGCGCATTGTTGGCAATTTTTTTTTCTTTTAAACAACTCATTAACAGAGAAAATCCGAAAATAATGTTTGTTTACTACCAACATGATATTATAACGGCTTTTATCGTCTCTAAATATATAGGTATCAAGTATTTCAAAGTTTCAGCCGTGATACTAGATCAAGGAATACCGTACTAAAATTCAATATCACGACTTTGCCATAAAATGGAAGCAATATGGTGAGTGAATCCAATTTTTATGGATAAAAATATAATTTGTTACACAAATAAGCATCTAAAAGCGGGACTATTGCAAACAAGGAAAGATGATCCTCATTAAAACATACATGTTTGTTCTTCATCTTCTAATTATTTGATTATGTCTATACTATTTTTTCATTATAAACATATACTAATATTCAAATAAAGGCTATGGCGTTTCATAGCACTTGCTTACTCAACTCATCAAGCAAAGAAAATCCACATATATGCAGTTTTGATTTTAGCTCCATTTCTTAGTATTCAATACAGTTGTAATACATGTTCACCAAATAACATAGTTCGTATTATTGTACTCACTTTACCAGGAATAAAAATAAATAAATGTATCATTTTCAAGTTCTAAAGCACAAGAGTATGTTCACATCTAATTTGCTAAGGATATCGAATAAAAGTGGATGGTAAAAACTCAGAGTCACATGAATGGACTAATTTAACGAAATCAAGAAAGTAGCCTCATGTCGATCTTTGTAGTTGCGTTTTATATTTTTACAACCCTATCAACTTGTTCAAGCAGTCCATACATCTGCATGTAACAAACACAGTTATAGTTGTCTTAAGACAATAAAAGAATCCTCGCCTTTTGGACCATCTCCGATTGTAATAACGAGCTGTAGGTTTCAGTTTAAACAGCTAATATAAAAAGTCCTGGGTCCAATAGACTTTTTGAAATCACAATTAATTATCGAATCAAACTAAGCGACCAACTAATAAGGGAAAGCACCCAATCCGCTCTATCCTACAGGAATTTTATAGTAAGGCTGGGAATCATACTCTTGTTGTAGCGTTAAATAACGTATACCAAACGAGTTTCGACTGCACCGATTTAGGAGGTGTGCAGGGTCAAAATAAGGCTCAATCAAGCTAACAGCGAAAGCTTTATATTTAGTGTAACATACAACAAAAATAGATAATGACAAGAGAGAGCTACTCATTTCATTTCCGATCTAGTCTTCATTTTTTATTTTTTATTTTTTTCTTTCGTTGTCTTCTTTCTCCTTCTCCTTTTCTCTTCCTCTACTTTTTTATTTTTTTTATTTTTTTTTATTTACATACTTTCTTTTTCTCTCTCTCTCCTTTTTTTTCTTTTCTTTGTTGCCTTTATTTCTTCTTAATAGACTTAGTTATTAAGATTATTTTTGGCTATACGACTTCCTCTAAAACGAAAATAGAGCAACAATAATAATAAATAAATAAATAAAAATCTAGGAGCAACTCACCCTTAATCACCAATCCCCCTTTTTTACGCTTTACGCTCTCTCACCAGTTATACGATATGCAATTATTAAACACCATCAACCTTTCTATTGTCGCCTCACTCTTACTTCAAAGCGGCCGCTTTGTTGGTGCGATGCCTTTATTTGGAGCAAGAGTAGACAATGCTCACTCGAATGGAGTATCAGAAGACACATGTCAAGGTAAACTGTTCACTTGCTTTTATAAGTTGTTTCAGTTTAGCTTACCATTTTTCTTTTTTTAAATAATAAAAAAAAAATCTATTTTTATTATTATTCCAGCTCTTCGAATCACCTATCCATCAACACAATCAACCGGTAAAGTTTAAATTGGTTTTACTTTTTCTTGTTTATTAAATAATAAATTAGGTATTACTTATGAGGATGGATCTAAACACGTCATTGCTTGGGATGCACCAAAGTCTCTTACTCAGCTTAATATTACATTAATTGACAACAGTAATTCAGGCAATACTATTTCTATTGGAACATTCGGTATGATCATCATCTTTTTTTTTTTATTGATATACAAACGATTGACATTTTATTTATTATTATTTTTTTTTTAAAAAAAAATATAAACAATAATAATATATAAAAATAGCTGCAAAGGACGGAGCCACGGAGGAGATCCCTATTTCACTTGGTGATAGCAATGCTGGTACTTTTTATAACTAATAGCTTTATGTTACATAATTAATAGAAAATTACTATTTTAGGCGAATATCATTACCACATTTCAGGTCAAGGAGACGGCCAGTTTTGTGAAACAAACTCAGGGAATTTCAAAATAAACAAACGCACAACAGACGTCCATGATAATGAAAGCGGGTCTTCAAGCTTGGATGGCAATAACAAAGATCAAGTAAAGACCTCTGCCTTCAAAGAATACATTGATGTAAATTGTTTTAACTTTTTTTTTGATTTATTTTTATATTAAACTACCATTTATATAGAACCTTGACCAAGACATCGATAAATTTATTCACAAAAACAAAGAAACAGAAACCGAGAGTGTTACACACAAAAATGATGCCGATCCGTCCAACACCAACGGAAACTCTTGGACCGGTGATGGTTCTCATGTTGATGCTGTTGGCCAGACCACAAGCTGGGTATCTAACGATGACCAACACAGTAACAAGAGTGACTGGACTGGCGATGGCTCCCATAGCAATGCTGCACCTGATACTACTAGCTGGGTATCTGACGATGACCAGCACAATAACAAGAGTGAATGGACTGGTGATGGCAACCATGTCAATGCCGCTGTTCAGGATGCTAAATGGGTATCTGAAGGCGATGATAAGCACACCAATGGCTGGAATGGAGATGGCTCTCATGTCAACCTCGATGATCTCAAGGAAGAGAGTCCCCAGTGGCAAATCGATGAATCTGATAACGAACCTGCAGGTGCCAACCACAATAATGGCTGGACTGGCGACGGATCTCATGTCAACCTTGACGATCTCAAGGAAGAAAGCCCAGAATGGCAAATTGTTGAATCTGATAACGAACCCGCTGCCGCTGCCGCTGCCGATTCAGATAAATCTCCTGCACCTACACACAGCGACTTTACCAATACTTGGCAAGACACATCCGATCATGTCAATACCAATTCAGTTACCCACAGTGATTTCACAAATACCTGGAAAGATACATCCGATCAACATGTCGATGAACCTGTCACTCACAGCGATTTCACCAACACTTGGAAAGACACATCTGATCACACCAATTCATGGGAGGGCTCTGCCCGTGTCACCCACAGTGATTTCACAAATACCTGGCAAGATACCTCTGATGAAGTAAAGTCTGCCACTCATAGCGATTCTACCAACACCTGGGTTGATACATCTGACCATGTCGATTCAGAACCTGTCACCCACAGCGATTTTACAAGCACCTGGGAAGATACATCCGACCATGTCAACAAAGCTGAGACATGGGTGGACGATTTCCATCAGGATATGAACCTCTTGCAATTCGACCATCTCAACTCTGCAAGTTGGGTAGATGAAGCTGATAACCATTCAAACTCTGGAGAATGGACTGCTGAAGATGACAAGCACACCAACTCTGGAGAATGGACTGCTGAAGACGACAAGCACACCAACTCTGGAGAATCAGAATGGGTGACTGAAGATGACAAACATACCAACGCTGCCGGATGGGTTGCTGAAGATGACAAACATACCAACGCTGCCGGATGGGTTGCTGAAGACGACAATCACTCCAACTCTGCCGGATGGGTCGCTGATGGCCACTCCAATTCTGTTGCCTCTGAATGGGTGACTGAAGACGAACCCACTGTCCACAGTAACTCTGCTGTATGGTAGATGCCCTCTTTTAATAAAATCTGAAAGTCATAGATCCTGTTGCTTTTAATGTATCATATTTAAACTTAATAAAATATATCATAAAAACATGATTCTGTAACATGATCTAATAAATTTGGCTTTCATCCTTGCCTTAAAAGAATTTTGAGCTTAAAAATAATTTAATGGAGCTTACTAAAGAGACAAGAGTAAAGAAAGATGTTTACTCGATAGGCATACTTTTTACAAGAGTGTTCATAAATATATATATTTATATATATATATATATATATGTTTATACTTTTATTTCTATCTATTTATCAACGCAAATTGATATCCTAAATGCATATAAAAAACTAACATATTTTTTTTTCCCGCTTCTGCAATTGATGAGGCGTTTTTACCATTCAGGCCGAATAGTCATGAATTTGATAAGGAATAAGTTGGGAAAATTAAGAAGAAAGAGATAGGGGAAATGATGACTTAGAACCAATTTGTCATAGAAACTTGTCCAAAATGAAAAATAGCACATGGCTTAGAGTGATTATTTGGATAGCTGGCCGGATGGATAAAAGAAGAGAGCGAGAGAGACGGACAAAATGGTTGGTTCGGAAATTGATGTATACAAGCACACACAACAACAATTTAATGGTTTAAGACGGGCAATTATTGTAAACCATCCGATTCCGCTGATGAAAGGAAAAGGGGGTCAAAACGGTTAAATAATAATAATAAAGCACCATGGCTAACAAAGATCTTTTAACTTTGGACGACTAGTATAGAACTGGTTTGCTAAAAAAAAAATGAGGCACCAGTACAAATTACCATTATTAATAAACCAATTTTTGTTCGTCTCTTTAAGAAAGCTTCAGCGTACATGCTCGTATCATATTCTAATTTTGTTTATCACCTCATGTTGAACAGTTTTCTGGCTCGTATTGCTATTTTTAAACTCAATATACAAAGTTTGATTTTATCTGTCTCACACCATCACCTTGGGATCATGTACACTGAATATGTTTAATCTGTGCGGGTATTTAGTCTAAACCTTTTAGTTCACAACTCATGTCACTTGGGATGGAAAAGTCGACTTAAAAAATAATAAGAGAAGCTTCAAAAATACCTATCAATGGTAATTTACAAAAATACTAAATGTTGTCTCTAAACAAGTAGCATATCTTTTCACTCTATTATATCTCGATTTTCTTTATTAGGGAACGTGTGAATTAAAATAATGAATTGTATCTATAGTAAAGCTAAATAAAAGGAAATCAAAAAGACATTGTTATTATAAAGGAAGATGAGAAACCATCCTTATTTTAAATCGAGTGCTTTTGGAACCGAGAAAGTATATTTTAATGACTAGAAATGGCATAATAATTTTTAAGAGACAGCGTCAAACAAAAAGAGAGAAAGTGCTAAAAAACCGATAAACAAACCGAAACGGTAACCTTTTACTATTACCATTCAAATATACCTGTTTTTCTTTTTTCTTTTTTCTTTTGCGTTTATTGTTTTATTCTTTGTTATTCCTTTTTAATTATTATAATGGTTGACTATAATGAACTATTCTTCAACTGTTGCCAGTGTATCATTTCATGGATTTTCAAAGTAACTGCTGCAATTTATTTCAAAGAAATAAAGACAGGAGGAGCACACAATATACCAGAGAGTGGACCTGTCATATTTGCCATAGGGCCTCATTCTAATCAAGTAAGTACTGTCTGTTTGATATAAGATGTCATTTTTTTCATATCAAACAACAGTTTATCGATCCAATTCTTATGAGTCAATCCTGCCAACGTCAAGTATCGTTCTTATGCGCAGAGAAATCAATGAATGAACCTGGTGTCGGTTTTCTCCTTCGAATGTTTAGACCTAGTAATGTGTTTTTTTTTTGTTTTTTTTGTTTTTTATTGATCGCTTATAGCAATGTTAATAACAATGTTACTTGTAATAGTCCGTGTTAATCGACCTCAAGACCATGCTGTAAATGGAGAGGGTCGGATAAAATCCATCGATTCATGTCACATTACTGGCATAAATACTAAATTTACGAAACAACTTGATAAGAACGATTACATTAGTTTCCCTAAAGGATATGGAGAGTTCAAAGTAGTAAACATCATATCCGATATAGAATGCATTGTTGATCTTGACACTGAAAGCAGCGATCCAGAAAAATTATCCGCTTTACTAAAGGACAGTAACAATAGAATTGAATATAGGTGCATGCCACACATTGAACAAGCGGCGGTTTACAAGAAGGTCCATGCCGAACTTAATCGTAATAGCACCATTGGTATATTTCCAGAGGGTGGTAGTCATGATCGTACACAATTGCTACCATTAAAAGGTGGTGTTACTGCTATGGCTATGGGTGCAATGGCAAAGTACAATGGTTTGGATGTGAAGATTGTACCTTGTGGTAAGTATATTGATGTCATTTTATGTAGTTAAGTGCATTGACATTATATGCATATCTCCATCTAGGAATAAGCTACTCTCAAGCACATCGATTTAGATCTCGGGTAGGAATAGAATTTGGTGAACCAATTACAATATCAAAAGACATGGTTGAGAATTTCAAGGCGGGTGGAAAGGCTAAAAGACGGTCCTGTTCTACATTACTTGATTCCATTCAAGAAGGTCTCAAGTCAATAACTATTAATGTTGACACTTACAAAACTCTTAAGGTATTATTGCGTCTTTATATGTACAACCTTATTTCTGTAGTTTAATGTTCAATATATGTAAATAGTTTATAAAGTCTACCCGTAGAATATATTGCCTGCCAGAAAAGGTTGACATATTTGAACAGAATCAAATCGATCGACGGCTGTCTATCGGATATAACCAATTTCAAAACCATTCCAAGGTGACAGAGTTACATAAACGTATTACTGCTCATCAACATATCCTAGAATATTATAACATCAACGATTACCAGATTCCTCAAACAATTTACGGTGGCTCTAAAACTTGTTTAAAACTAGTAGTGAACTTGTTTTTTTTTCTGCTGTTTCTATTGCTTTCTGCACCAGGTATCATTTTAAATATCCCTGTAGCGACGGCTGTTGATTACATTAGTAGCACAAAATCAAATGGTAACACCAAATCTATTCATTTAATGAAAAAAAAAAATAACTAATCCTTTCTATTTCTTATTTGTAACATATAGCTGCTCTAAAGAACTCTACAGTTAAAATATACGGGAACGATGTTATTAGTACATGGAAAATCATTTCTTCGTATGTACTTTTACCTGTACAGTATGCATTTTATACATTTGCAGTTCTAATGTACCTGAAAGATAAGGATATTGAATTCAGGTACAAAATAGCTGTCCCAATTACAATTTGGTGTTCATTGCCCTATGTATCTTTTCTGAGCGTATTGTTATACGAAAAGAGCCAATATTTTAAAAAGTACGTGCAAATACGTAACATGTAAACTTTTGTCCTACACCCCCTTGTGTACTTATTTCACTTGTTTATTTGTTTAGATTGGTCACTTCAACTTTCCTTGCAATTTTTGATCAAAACACTGCTAGGATTCTTAGAGAAAACCACCAAAAGTTGTCAAATGAGATTAATGGAATTGTCGATGAATTCAAACCTAAAGTTTTCCCTGATTTATATAATAATGGTAAAATATAGCATCATTTATTAAATGATTTTTTTTTTTTTACTAAACATTAAACTCGATTAGAAAAACTTGATACCAGTAAGACAAAACCAGCAACTGTATTGGATATTCCTACTTTATCACATACCGTTTTGGGAAGCAGATCACCCAACAGCTCCAATGGCTTTTTACATCAATGCTTTGGCATGTATTGGTTTGAAGAAGGTGAAGATCCGCAAGAGAAACATGTTTCATCTTTGTTTAACTCTGATAAAGAAGCAAAGGAATATTTCGATGAAAAACAGCTAGTACAAGATAACAATGAAAGTGTGCTATTGCATCTAAGTAAGTCTCCATCTCCTTCGATTCTTAGAGGCAAAGAGAATAGAAAAGCAAGAAAGACATCCCAGCATTATAAAATCTCCAGGTTTCCTGAACTATTTAAACGAAAGACACGACGTATACTTCGATTTGACGATGGATTGTTAACCAGTTACAAGCAGACAGACTCTATTTAAAAATAAAGTTTTTTTTTTTTTGTGCCTCGAACTCTAACTTTATCTGGATCATCTTGTACAAAATATATATGGTAAAAGAAAACGGAAAGTTTAGCATGACATCCATTATCATTATGATAATCGACATGTGAAAGACCAAGCTTCTGTGTTCACTTTAGTAAACCCTTAATACAAGCTTATGAAATATTTTCAGAAAAAAAATCATTATGTCCAAACTGTAATCATTACAAATCCGAAAAAGGCAAAGATGAGAACATTCTGAATTTTAAAATAGTTAGGACGAAAGATATACGCACTTGCCAAGAGCTATAAAAAAAAGCTATAATAATAAAGTATGGTTGCATGAGACAAAGCAAAACAAAAGCGTTTATATTTTATATGTATTAAAATAAATGTGTGATTATTTACATTTTACATTTATTTATTAATCATTTGTTTGTATGT
>VCJK01001926.1:2938-15159 GCA_024139485.1 Backusella psychrophila | reverse complement strand
AGATAAAATTAAAATTAGCACAATTATTTGCTGGGAACACAAAGAGTTTTTTTTTTTTTTTAAATTATATTTTCGGGTCTTCACAATGGAATTAAAAAGAGAGAGACGCCTATTGTTATCATCATCAAAAACATCACCTCCTTTCAAAGCACAAAAGAAAAACAGTTGATTTGGTAAATACAACAATTTCACTCAAGATTGAACAATAGACTACAATCAAGTGATGCTAAGCTGTTACTAATGTTACCATCCTTATTTGTCGTTTCTGAATGATCCACAAAACAAATGATCAGTCATGAAAACAGGGACAATAAAAGACAGTTGGTGAACCATTTTGCAAAAAAATAATAATATAAGTGTTTCACAATCTACTTTCAGTAACCTAAAAAAAACAATTGTTGTACAAAGTGCTTTGTCCTCCTTTCCTTTCCTTTTTATTGTAATAGCATTCTGGACAAATTTATCAAGTATACATGGAATACAAAAGAATCAAGTATATATACCTTCTTTGTGGTCGCTTTATAAGAGAAATGTATTGCTTTGGAAAGAAAGTGGAAACGAAACGAAAAGGTAGATCTTTGGGTTCGTTTGTTACGATAGCTCGAATTAATGTCACTTTTAATATGTTTATATTTGCATTATCCTCTGTCCTACAGTTCGTACGCTCGGTTAACGACTACCATGAAATTGCGTTTATTAGGTTTTTTTTCTTTTCTTTTCTTAAAGGTGTATGGTGTTTATTGGATCATTCTGCGCAATCTTTTGATTCCTTTTTCTACTACATTTTTTTTTCTTTGTGAGGCCTCTCTGGTATAGCTTTCTTGTCAATGTCGTTGATCACTAGTGAAAGGTAGGTAGCTGACCACCAAAAGTGAGGACTAGGAATATCGTCGTTCACGCGCAATTCCCTTAATATTTTGTAGAACATGTTTTCAGAGAGTGAGGGCAAGAAATACCTAAAAGGTAAACTCGACTGAGCTTTAATTCATCCATTTACGTCATTGGCTGATGATGGTCAAGTCGGTTTTGTTTGATATCCATCCACACTGTTTATCATATATAACCTTTCCAAACCAAACAAAAAAAAATGGTACCTTCGTCTATATCAAAGGGTGCTGGCGTGGTAGGGGTTTCTACTCTACTTCTCGTATTAGCACATTTAAAGTCTTTACCGCTAGCGTATACGGTAAGGTCCTGGTGGCTTTTGAGATCGCTAGTTCAAAGAGCAAGGAAACTGAACCTAGAACCTGAAGGTAGGTTTCCATCTTTTTCTTTTTGTACTATGACTCTTTGTCTTATTTTATCCCACTGTTTTTTTCTCTTTAGATCTTTTTACCATTGTGAGTCAGAATGAACGATGTTTATGGGATGATGTCGACTATAACCAACATATGGTAAGATACCACGCATAAATATATTTCAATCTCTTTGATGACTCATATATTTGTATTAGAATAATAGGTAAAAAAAAGAATACAAAATCGAAATATGATGTACAAAAATGATGGCTAAACAAAGTAGTTAGTTCATATAATAAGAAGCTGGATTTTGGTCGAATCCATTTGCTCTATGTGGTTGTGCCCAAGGTGATGATGGATCCCGACCATCACATCTTTGCCCATAACGCCGGTGTATTTACACTCTTTAAGAAGGAAATCGCACCACTCTCGTCTTACACCATCCAGACCCGAATTTGGACATGGAATGAAAAATGGCTATTTTTACAGCATCGGTTTTTATTGGATGAGAAAAACATTGTGTGTGTTGCTGTGAGCAAGATTGTTTTTAAAAGAGCCTCAGGAAAGACGGTGCCTCCAATGGATATATTTGATTTGTGTGGACATATTTTCAATAATGAATATGAGGATATACGAAAAAAGAATTGGGAAACTGCACACCAGTTGTTGTCAATGGATAAACTCTTTGGTGATGAATGGGATGGTCCGGTGTTTGCGTCCAAACTTTAATAAATTTGTATATTTGACTATTACTTTGTATGATTAAAAAATGGGTTGTTGTCCATAGAAGCCGTTTACACGTATGTTCTAAATGTTTTTTTTTTTCAGTTTGAATGGAGTGCTAAATAAGAGTCAGTTATTCAAATATATTGTTGTTGAAATTCTTTTTGAAAGCATCATTCAATATTTTGACCAACAGGGTTGAGCTTGACTCAAAAAAAATGAATTATTCATATATTTTTAAATTATTTATCGATTTGAATATATTGGCATATACGCATCAATTATGGGGGTGTCAGAACGGAAAGAAAGTTTTTTATACTCTGGTTCACTATTGCTATCCTCATCATCACTGTCATGATTATTTGAATTATTTTTTTCTGGTTTCGGATCTTCTTCAGAGGTTCTCTGCGCATGTTTCAGAGCGAGAAAGACTTGGTCATCAAGGTAGTAATTCTTCATTACAAGTTCCAATAGCTGATTTCGTGCCTCGAGACGTGACATACGCGTTTCCATGTCTTCTTTCTCCACCAAAGGCTTGCTTGATGAGGAAGAAACATCCATCAAATCCAGATCATCTGAATTCTTTTTGAAAATATCATTAAACCTTTGATGAACTGGGTTGATGAACGGAACCTGAGCTTCTTCGATACGGAATTGCTCTCCAAGACCTGGCGGTGTGCTTTTTTTCTTCCAAGTCCAATAATGGAATATCCCCCAGGGTGAACTTGGCCGACTACCAAATAGAATGATTTGGAGTGTAAATAGAAGTGAAATAACGCCACCAATGGAGCCAAGTACATGAAGTAGAGTGCTGTCTCTTTTTTCGGTTATTGTTGTCTTTGTAAAGTCTTTAGGAACTAAAGTGAATATATTATAAAAATACTGCTTCGATTCATTTCTTCCAATAGTGCCAGGTATAACTGGTTGACTAGCGTCTATACTTAGTTCGGTAGATTTAACGAAATCTGGATATGCCCCAAAATAATTCCATTTGCTGTCTTTTCGAATTTTTTGGTAGTCTGTCTCTTGATATTCAATAGTCGTAAAGGAATAAGGAAACGCGTTGAATTGTAGACCGTCTAGTGTTTCATTTGAAGACCAGTTTTGAACATCATCCTTTGTTATCCCAGGCAGAGATTCGTTATTAAAAATAATCCGATTTATATTTTCTTCTTTCCTGTAAAGCTGCATATATATTACTTCATCACCATTATAAGTATACCCTTTAGTTTTAATATTCAGAGTTGCATTCCCACTATCCACATATACTGGATCTTTTGGTGCAAACATATAACATTTTGTTGCGACTTCAGTTTGGCTTTCATAGTGCGGAACATAATAGAAACTCTCAAGTAAATCCAAAGGACATGTGAAGTTCACTTTATCTCCTAGATAGTTGCACCCGGGTTCCAGTGGATTCTCTTTTGAATCAAAATCCCAGCCTGAATAGCATATACGAAAATCTATATAGAAATTAGAGAGTATTTTTTAGAAAAGAAGCGACATAGATCGTACCTGGTATTGTAACCAGTTCAACACCTTCTAAATATGAAGAGCTAGAAATGGTACTTGTAAGAACATCATTGATATTATAAACCAGAAAAGAAACAAGGATAGCCAGCGAGATCATCTTGACAAGTAACCGTGATATCTCTGTCGATATAGGTTCTCCTTTTCTATATCAATTTATGTTTAATAAAGTTTAATGGTTTATATAAAATTAAAATTGAATGGACTTAATTTCTTTCTTTTTCCTTACCTTGGGTTCCATAACACTACCCTCCTGAATCCATTCCAATATTTTGGTAAACTTCGTCTTCTGTAATACAAAAGTAATACTACGGCTAGAGCAACAGCTAAGGAACAGATAAGCGAAATGTATAAAGATTTCTTGTTTTTGGAAGGGCCGTCATTTTCTTCTAGAATTGAGGTAATCCATTTTATAGGCTGAAGCTGATCTTGATAGCTTTGATTGGTGAATGAAGTTGAAAACTTCAAGTCAAGTATATCCACATTATTCGATGCGTCTGCTTTGTTTTTAGTTGGTGACTTACCTATATTAAATGAATAAAAAAATATTATTACTTAATACATGGAAGAATAAGTTCACATACCAAAAAGTCTAACAAAGTAAGAATTATTCAGTATTAATTCCCCAGAAGAATAAGTGTTACTGATTTGATTTTCAGAGTTTCTATCAGGGGATCCAAGGATCCACATATTCTTTTCTAAATCCAAAAAAAGAAAGCCCGGGAAAAGTTTTTGTGAACCAGAATGCGTATAACGACCACCTGCGACATAAAGAAGTTTTTGTTTATAGTCAACTTGAGTAGCCGATCCTTCAAGCTTGAAAGGATATCTATTTGGAGTTAATGTAGCCTCCTTGGACCCCCAAGTTTTGGTGAAGTTATCATAAATATTTATCTTTGATAGATCATAGCAGTAGTTATTAATAGAGCCTCTTGATTGATTACATCCTCCTAGAAGTTCAAGGTTTCCATCCCTATATGTATTTGTACCAGTGTATTGAAATAGATTAATGAATTGCGTTTGGATTTCCCTATTTTGTATCTTACAGGCCAATATATCCAATAGCACTGACATATGAATCATTGTTCGGAAGACTTATTGTGGTGTAACTATTATCATGTCGATTATAATAAAAGCCATTTCTCATATATGCATGGCTAGTACTGTATCCTCCCAAGATGTATACACCATCATTTCCATTCATTACTGTTGTTGGGAAATTTCTAAAATAAAAAGTATCCTCTTGTCCGATCATTTGTGGCGGAGGAGCTATTCTCCAAGATTTCTTCACGAGATCATAAAAATGCGGTAAAACTATTTGATTACCCTGCCGCATTGATTGGTTGTGGAAGAAAACACTGGTTTCATTGTAATTTAGTCTCGAAAATACTAGCATTTCAATCGAATCCGGGAACAAAACAGCACTGCAAAATGAACATATTGGACCATGTCCTTCGTCTTCCAATCTAACAACCATATCACCGGTTAATGAATTCATTGTATATGAGAACATTTTATCTGTTCCTTTAGAACTGGTAAATTGTAACATCCCGCCATAGGAGTAAATTATATCATTATAAACTACTGTTGAAGTAAAGGATAGGCGTGGTGGAATCGGAATATTGTCGCCTTCAGTAGTTAGGGGATAGGAACAGTGAATTTGAAAGTTTAATGTGCATAATAATAGCGTCAAATAAATTATTAGTGAGTTCATTCAATTATAATGTTGGGATATTTAATAAATTATAAGAGAAAAATCAGCATTTAGTTCATAAATAAGATAAAGAAGCACTGTGTATAGATCATATATCTTTTTATGCTTGGGCTTAACCAAATATGCCACCTAAAAATCGGATCTCAATGAACGCTGTTTAAACTTTCTTTATATCGACTCAGCCTTTGTGTAATAACAATACCCTTATATTTTAGGATGCGGATATTTCAAAGTACCACTAAATCTCTTAATCAGATATATAATTCGCTTGGATCCTATATAGAAGTAATTTTTAGGATTTTGTTTTATTTTCAATAGGTATGTTAAGGTATGAAATTATAGCTTTATAGGTGTTGATACTCCTCCTATTTCAATAAACAACATCACTTGAGTTTCACCGGGATGTTAGATGGTACAACTATGGCTTTTAAAAACTTCTGGGAACGAATAAAATTCTAAGGTGATCTTTACTCAAAATGGCGAAAAATCCAGCTATTGAGCTCAACATCAAATAGTAAAAAGAAAAGAGAAGCTAATTTCTTAGAGAAGAACCCAAGTCAGAGAAACTGATTCAGGGTTCATAGTTGGAAAAAAAAATGGCCACCAAGGTAATAATTCTTCATTAAAATCTCAAGCAACCGGTTTATTGTCTCCATATGTGATACATGTTCAGCCATTTTTGTGGTCGGTTCCTGTCCATCTCTCTATTAGTTAGTCAAGTATGCCATTTGATGCATGTGATGGCTATATTGATTACCTAGATCTAGGACCTCAAACGCATTATTCGCAAGTTTATTTTGTCCTTTTCCCTACACCCAACCTGGAAGTTTATTTGCAAATCAAAAAGACAAGGTGAATTGGCGATTGTCAATCTAACTGACCAACAAATTGCCTTATTCATGGTGGTTCTGTAGTATCAATTTCAAGGTTTAACACATCTATAAAACACCTACTGTAGCAGCCACTATGTTTGTTTGTCTTTCTTATTCTACACTGAGACCTATGAAAAACTGGTTGAAAAAAATTAGGGGCTACATTAACATGTTTTGTCCACAGAGGCTATTTCTGGTAGTCAGATTACACGATTAGCCCTCTCATTTTTTTTATCCGAGTATCTCTCTTCGAGAATCACTAATAATATAGCCTTACTCATTCAACTTTTAAGTATTATATATGTGATATCTTTATTCCAAGCCTACATTGTGGGCTTAGTAACTTACCAGGCTCATATATCTTGTGATCATAAACAATTTCTCATAGTTTTTGCCTTGATACCCTTTCTGGAGAAACCAAACGCCATGTCGTGTAGAGTTGAGCCTAAAATCATTTTTGTTACACCCCACTCCATTTCCATTTCATCATTGTGCTCTGAATCAAAAAAATACTGCTTTGTGAATGACATTATTGCCCAAATTATATCCTTCGGGTTGAGGATTTCATTTCATTCATGAATAGAAAATAAATCATCATTTTTTGCAGGGTTGTACAAAAGTCAAAACTGACATTAAAGCTTCAGCTTAAGTTTCCTGTTGTGATGGAGCTTTATAAACTTTATTATTTATTTTTTTGAATAAAGGTCATTCATTGGCACGTCAGAGTCAAAAGAAAGCTTTTCATATTCTGGTTCCTGATCGCTGTCTAGATTGTTTGTCTCGGTTTTTTCTGGCTGTGTATCTTTTTCAGGAGCTTTTTGAGTGTGACCAATAGCATGAAAGACTTGGTCATCTAGGTAGTAGTTCTTCATTACAAGTTCTAATAGCTGATTTCTTGCCTCAAGACGTGACACACGGTCTTCCACGCTATTTTTATTGACCAAAGGTGTGCTGGATGAAAAGGAAGTATCCTTTAAATCTTCTTGATCTGAATTCTTGTTGAAAACATCGTTAAATCTTTGATCTACAGGGTTGATAAATGGAACCTGGGCCTCGTCAATATGGAACTGCTCCTCAAGATCAGGAGGTGTTCGTTTTTTATTCCAAGTCCAATAATGAAAGATTCCCCAGGGCGAGCTTGGGCGAGTACCAAATAAAATGACTTGGAGTGCAAGTAAGAGCGAAATAGCACCACCAATAGAACCAAATACATGAAGAATAGTACTGTCTCGCTTTTCGGTAATTGTTGTCCTTTTGAACTCTTTAGGGATCACAGTGAATGAATTATAGAATCTCTGTTTTGTTGAGTTTAATCCAACTTTATCGTATATAACAGGTTGGCTGTAGTCTATACTTAATTCTGTATACTTGATAAAATTTGGGTATGCTCCGAAGTAATTCCATTTGCTGTCATTTTGAATTTTTTCGTAATCTGTTTCTTGGTATTTAATTGTTGTAAAGGAATCGGGAAAGGCGCTGACTTGTAAATCACTTTGTGTTTCATTTAAAGACCAGTTTAACACATCACTCTTTGTTATTCCAGGCAGAGATTCGTTATTAAAAATAATCCGATTTATATTTTCTTCGCGTCTATAAAATTGCACATAAATGACTTCCTTTCCAGTGTTTGTAGCCCCACTGGTTCTAACCACTACAGATGCATTTTTACTACCCACTTTTACAGGCTCCTCTGGCGCAAACATAAAACATCGCATTCTATTGTCATTTTGACTTGGGTAATGTGGAGTGTAATAGAAACTTTCAAGTTCAGACAAAGGACATATTGAGGTTTGTCTATCTCCTATATAGAAGCACTGAGGCTTGAATTTGTTATCTTTTGAATTAAAGTCCCAGCCTGTATAGCATATACGAAAATCTACAAATGTATTTATGTAAATTAGAACATGACATTTGTAGATAACAACCTATATATTTTATACCTGGTACTGTAATAAGGCCAATGTCTTTTGAAGATGAAGAGTTCGATATTGTACTGGTCGCGACGTCATTGATGTTATAAGCTAAGAAAGAAATAAGGATAGCCAGCGAAATAATCTTGACAAGTAACCGTGATATCTCTGTCGATATAGGTTCTCCTTTTCTATATCGATTTATTTTTTATAAAGTTTATTAGTTTATGTTAAATTACAATTAAATGTACTTTGTTTCTTTCTTTTTCCTTACCTTGGGTTCCATAATACGGCCTTCTTGAATCCTTGCCAGTATTTTGGTAAACTTTTTCTTCTAAAATAAGCGAATAGAGCAACAGTTACAGTGACAACAACTAGGATGCATATAAGTCCAATATATTGAAGTACCCTTCTTTTGGGAGAATTGGTATTGTCTTGTACGGCTGATGCAATCCATTTTATAGGCTGAGTTTGATTTTTGTAGGTTTCATTGGTAAAAGACGTCGAGAATTTCAAGTCAAGTATATCAACAGTATTTACATCGATTTCCTGATAATCGGTTATTGACATGCCTATTTATGGAGATATAGAAAACATTACTGCATTTATATATATATATATATATATAAGAGCAATTCACTTACCAAAAAGTCTTACAAAGTAAGAATTATTCATTATCAGAGCCCCAGAAGCTTCAAAAAGAGGCATTTGATTTTCAGAGTTTTCTTCAGGAAGTCCATAAATCCATATATTCTTTTCTAAATCCAACATAGAAAAGCCTTTATATGAGTACTGAATATTATGAGATAGATAGTGACCACCAGAAACATATAGTAGTTTTCTATCATAGTCAACTTGAGTAGCTGCTCCAGCAAGTACCGGAAGGCTCGGATTAGGTTGTAGCGTAGCCTGCTTGTAGCTCCAAGTTTTGGTGACATTATTATAAATATTTATCCGTGATAGATCATAACAGTCTTCATAAAGAGATCCCTTGGTTTGATTACAACCTCCTAGAAGCGCAAGATTTCCATCCCTAGTACCAGGGTAATAAATTACGTTAATTGCTTGCTTTTGAACTTGTCTACTTTATATCTTACAGGTCAATATACCCAATAGAATCAATATAGCTATTGTTATTGGGAAGACCTATAGGGGTATAACTATTGTTATGTCGATTATAATACCAACCGTCCCTCCTATATCCGTAGTAGCTAATATATCCTCCCAAAATGTATACACCATCATTTCCATTCATAACTGTTGTTGAATAATATCTGAGATAAAAGATATCATCATTCCCGGTTCTTTGTGATGGAGGTGTGACTTTCCAAGTTTTCTCCTTGAGGTCATAAAAATGCGGTAAAACTGTTTGGTTTGGTTGCCAATTTGTTTGGTTGTTATAGAAAATACTTGTTTCATTGTAGTTTTGCCCCGAAAAGACTAGCATTTCATTTGAATCGGGAAACAAGACAGCACTGCAAAATGAACATATTGGACCATTGTCTTCATTTTCTAATCTGACGACCATTTTTCCTGTTGATGGATCCAATGTATATGTAAAAAGTTTATCTGATCCCCATAATTTGAATGGTATATTTCCACCATAAGAGTAAATTGTATCATTATAAACTACTGTCGAAGTAGAAAAGAGATGTGGTGGAAGTGGAAGATTGTCGCCTTCAACAGTTAGGGGATAGGAACAGTGAACCTGAATGTTTAATGTGCATAATAATAACGTCAAATAAATGATTAGTGAGTTCATTCAATTATAATGTTGGAGTATTTAATAAATTATAAGGAAAAAATCAGCATTCAGTTAATAAGTTAGATAAAGAAGCATTATATAGATCAGATATCTTTTTATGCTTGGGCTTAACCACAAGTGTCACCTAAAAATTATATCTCAATCAACGGTATTTAAACTTTGTTTAAAGCCGCTCAGCCCCCGTGCAATGATTGTATATTACCTATATTTTAGGTTATATGGATGAGCCAAAGTACAAAAAGTCGCTAAATCAAATGCATTATTGATTTTTCTTGAGTGTGTACGGATGAAATTGTTAACTTCCTCTTATTTTTTTATATTTTTTTATATTTTTTTTTTGATAGACACCGTCGTGTAATACACGATTGTTGTAGGCATTTAGCACATATTTTAGTAGAAAATAGACAATAGACAACACAAGTTGTGGCACGCAGAAATGTTACACGATAGAACCAGAGCTTTTGGAAATTTGAGAACAAATAATGTTTTGTAAGATGATCTTTACCCAAAATGGTGAAAAGTCTAACTATTGGTCTATTAACCAAAAAGTACATATCAATTGGAATTTAATTAGTTGGATAAGAGCTCGAGTTGGGAAACCCTATTTAGTGTCTACTGTTGTAAGCAAAATTGCTTTGAAAATAAGATGGTTGATATTTGATGGATTATGTTTATTTTTTTTATATTTATTTTTTTGAGTATAATGCTGGATGAGGTTCAATAATTGAAGTGTCAGATTGAAAAGAAAGTTTTTCATTGTCTGGTTCCCTATCACTATCCTCGTGATTACTTTCGTCATCATTTGATTTGTTTTTTTCTTGCTGTGTATCTTCTTCAGAAATTCTTTGTGAATGTCCCAGGACGAGAAAGACTTGGTCATCAAGGTAGTAATTCTTCATTACAAGTTCCAGTAACTGGTTTCTGGCCTCTAAGCGTGACATACGATCTTCAATGCTATCCTTATCAATCAAAGGTGTGCTGGATGAAGAGGAAGTATCCATACAATTTTCTCGATCTGAATTTTTGTTGAAAACATCAGTGAATCTTTGATGAACAGGGTTGATGAACGGAACTTGAGCATCTTCGATATGAAAATGATCTCCAATATAGTGGGGTGTGCTTGCCTTTTTCCAAGTCCAATAATGAAAGACTCCCCAGGGGGTACTTGGTCGGGTACCAAATAAAAAGACTTGTAATCCTGCAATGAGCCCAAGTACCCCGCCAATTGATCCAAATATACCAAGAACAGTGCTGTCTCTTTTCTGAGTAATTGTTGTCTGCCTAAACCCTTTAGGAGTTATGGTAATGGAGTTATAGTAAGAAAATTTGCTAGTACTAGAATCACCGTAATTTGTTGCGCTAGATTCATCATGGTATATCTGTATTTCTGAACGCTTTGTATAAACTGGAAAAAGGCCCATGTAGTTCCATTTACGGTCTGTGGCAATATCTTCATATAATACTTCTTCATATTCAATGGTGGCGTACGTATTTAGGTGAATCGTAGCTTGAGATTCGCTTTTTGTCTCATTCAAAATCCAATTTTGTAAATCTCTGTTCGAGACATCCGAAATGTTTTTATGATTAAATATAATTCGATTGAAGTCTCGATCTTTTGTATAAAATTGGATAAATATTGATTCTTGACTACTGGGGTTGTTCGAATTCTTGCCACTAATTGTCAATGAAATAGAAGAATTCGATTGAGTTACGATTTCAGATTCGTCTGGTGCATATAGGTGGCAGTACATGTTTGTGGCCCCATCAGTAACCACTTGGGTGGGATAATGCGGGGTATAGTAGAAGCTACTAATGTTACTGGTATTAACCGGGTTATGTATAAAAGAATAACTGAACGATATTTCACTTTGTTGGTCCCAACCGGAATAGCAAATACGAAAATCTAGAGTAGTTGTATATTAGCTTAAATTGTGCTCTTTTTCTAGAAATACTATAGCTTATACCTGGTACTGTAATAGTGGTATTATCATTAAAAGATGTTGATGTAGAAATAGTACTTGTCATCACATCATTTATATTATAAATCAGGAAAGTGATAAGTACGAAAAACAAAAGAACTCGTACAATAAGTCGTGAAACTTCTGCCCATTTTGGTTCGCCATTTCTGTACAAAAACATTATTTAAAACTTTTTCTGAAGTGTATATTTGACTGTGTTTGTATTATGTAAAACATAAATGTTACCTTCTATCCCAGAATACACTCTTTTTAAACGGTTTCCAAATCGTTGGTAATCGCTTCCGTCTAACTATTATAAATAAAACTATAATCAGGAAGACTACAGCACATACGGATATTAGCCCAACAAACTCAAATGCTGGACTAAAGGTGTAGTTATTATTTTCACCATAAAGAGATCCGACCCATTTCACTTGTACATGTTGCCCCTCAGTTCTGAAATTCTCGTCTGTTAAAGGAAGTACATCAACTGTATTTATCTCCATATCTG
>VCJK01001925.1:51058-67821 GCA_024139485.1 Backusella psychrophila | reverse complement strand
TATTTTTTTTTTTTTTAAAAAAAAAAAAAAGTATATGCACACAAGCTGTTTGCATCATGTTTTTTTTTGTATACATCAAATTGCATTGACAAGAGTAAAAATAATGCTCAAGATGTACTATTCCCGGATTAATTGCAAAGATATTATATAGGTATCCTGCAGATGATAGAAAATGAAAAGATACGGAAACGGATAAACTTGATGTAGCATCCATTATTGTATTCATCTAAAATTCGCCACTTCACTTTCCTAATATGGTTTTTTCAATTAAACTTGATAAACACATTCCATTGTACAAGAAGCATGGATGGATTAAAAGCTTCTCAAGATAACGTATGTACAATTTTTGAGGGAAAAAAAAACAAGTAGGAGTAAAAAAGAGAAGTGTATAACTTTTTTTGTACATTGCATGATACTCACATACACCTTCTTTAAGGTCATAAGAGCATTAATATCAATAATAATAAAAAAAACAAGGCACATATAGTTGGAAATAAATAAATAAAAAGGTGGAGGTAGGGCTTGGCTTTCTGTTGCAGTTTCATCAACTCTTTTTTTTTTCGCGCCCTTTATTAACATACTCCTGTCCATTATTTCATATAGTATAATATAGTATAATGATCTAATTCAATTTAAAAGCTATCTTTTAAAACGCGATGACTTTGTTCATATGCGTTGGTCAATTGCACAATGTAAATTTCATCATTTGACGATAAAAGGTGCTTCTATTATGGAAAAGTAAGGAGGAAATCGTATTCAAAATCCAAATATATCCATGTTGTTTTAATAAGAAAAAACCGCTTATAATTGTCTTTTATTAAAGCTTATTTGATCTACCAAGTATAATATATACTTTAGATCAATAATCCCCAATGATCTAATCATTTACTTTTGTAAATGTCAACGGTAGTACCTCAGAATATTTATAAATAAATAAAATGATGTAAAAGTTACACCATCAGTGTTTACTAGCAGTAAAAGGTAATCTACTTTCACTATTTTAGGGAGACAGTCTGAAAAATAATCATAATAAAAACATTGAGCAACTGATCCTTCTTGAGTCATGTCATTAATTTACACACGGACCTCAAATGGTTTTAAATGACAATCGATGCTAGTAGTAGTAAATGTGATCGTTATACTATTAAAAAGAAAGAAAGAAAGAAAGACTTGTATGCAATTTCTGCTTTATTTGCCAAGAAATTTGTTTAAAAGCTCATCTCAATATCGACGAGAGCATCAATAAAAATTGAGTTGGACTCCTTTTACGTGAATAGTCAAGGAAATAATCGTACAATCATAATTTAAACCATTTATTACTTAATATTAAATCATATTGAGAACATAAATCTGGATTTGATATCAAGTTTTTGATGTTGGTTATGATAAAATATCGATACAAACAACTCCTCATGTATCTACTAATTGACCAGAAATTCTTTGAACTTTTCCATACTTTAATGTTTATCAGTATTATCAACTGATGGTGGCAAACTGCTGTTGAATGGAGCATTCTAATGAAACGTCATCTTGCCTTTTATCGAACAAATAACGTGAGATCTAGTGATATCAAGTGTCTTTCCTAAATTAGAATAAATGTTGAAGTAAGGGGGACGTGCATAATTGACTGTTCTTATGAATCAGAGCAATACAAAAGTGTCATCAATTTCATCGTAACTTACAATTTTTTTAAAATTGATATTCATGCACATTCTTAAGAGTTGAATCCGTGATCAATGATGTGAGGGAACTTCGCTTGTTTATAGGAAAAAATGGCTTTATCGAAAAAGAATTGCATGAATGCACTGGTTCTAAATGAATTAAAAGAAAAAGCAAATAAATATTATGTCATTCTTGAAATAAATAATTGGTAAAAGTCATGTCAATTGTCTTGCATGAAATCAGGCACATAAAATGTAAGACTTTGAAACACAGTTATCAGAAATAACCAGTTACAGAAGACTATTTTAGATAGATTTTGATAATATTATACTAAAAACCACTTGTCTCTATATATACAGTCTAGACACAATGATAAATCAAATCATTCGTTCCTTTAATCACCCATTTAAATGTTTATAGCTACTAATTCAGCAATGAACAATCTTTCTTTACGTAATATGGGATTAAAAATTATTTTTAAGAAAACTTTGACTGTAAACGATATTGATGTGTTGACTCAAGTTTACTTTCTATTTCCTGGTAATCAATTTAGTAATTGATATACGTCAGTTATAATCATATACACTGTGATTATAAATATATTCACAAATAATTTTATCATTGGTGTGTTGTTACTCTAGTGGTAAAGATGTATATATGATTTAGCTTAAAGAATTGCTCTAACTCATAATCTTCTCGTCACGAGAACTTTAAATTACGTAGTAATTTTTATATAAAGTGATCATATGCACTAAATAAAATGGCTCACAATAAAAATAAAAAATAAAAAAATAAGCAACTTTTTATTTAGGAGAAAATAATTTTCAAAGCGTTTGGCTCTATTTTTATGATAATGAACTCAGTTTACATTGGTCAACTTTATTCTGTTTGGTATCACTTACTCTGAGATAGATTAAAATTGGAATTGGAACGAGTAATAAAGACATCATCAAAATAAAATAAAATAAAATAAAAAGGATATCGTTACATGCACTACACTTTTCACTACACTTTTCACTACAAATTAAATTAGAGTGACGTCAATACAATATCTAAGCCCAAATTTCTTAATCGATTGTGATATTATATTACTTGTTTTATAAGTGCTATATATTTATTTTCTCTTCAAAAAATACAAGTGATAGATTGGAATGTTGTCAACCTTATTCATTGTTTATTTACAATAAAAGAAGCCTTGTTTATCTTTTTCTCTCTCTTTCTTTCACTCACTTTATTATGATTCATAAAAAACGTACTTGTCTACTTTCAGCCAAGAGTGGAACAGATAGCTCAAACTATGGTAAGATGGATACTTTTGAAAGCATACACTGATCCTTACACCTACTCTTCATTCTTATTATTATCAACAGTAAACCATCACCCTTAATGGCCCAATTCTTTTATTTGTGACAACAATGAAAATGGCTTTATCAAAGGAAATCAGTGGGTATCATTATATTGAAGTTTACGTCGTTTTGGCCAAGGCTTTAATTGAAAATTCTACAACCCTGTTCGTTCTGTTACTGAAGTGTTATCAACATGCCGGTTCTTTACTAAAGGTAAGAAATATATCAAGCTCATGTTCGGTACTTTATTTTCTGAATGTCGTCATTCTAATACCATTTGTTGTTAAAAATGTAGTGTATGTAACGATCTCCTAAATCAAAGTAACAAGTTAACAAAAATAGCTTCTGAAACAAAAGAACTATTCGAGGTTAGTGATAATAAACGATGGTAATCACTAGAAGTTCTGATAATATTTATTTTTGTAGTCGCGTAATAATCGTCAAACAGAGTTTGGAGAAAAGTACACCTTCTATTGGAACAACAGAACAGATCAGGAGCTTAAGGCCACTCTTGATAAAGAAAACAGAAGAACTGTAGTTGAACTAAATGATGCCATGAATCAAAGCATTAGAAGAGTTGCCAGAAAGGTAATTTTTGTTATAATGTATATTATGTAGTATAATATGGGACGTGTCACTTAAACTTTAAAATGCATAGGCACAAGATCTAAACAGCGATGGTGAGGACCATGCTCAAGAACCAAAAAGCACTGTATTCGTATCACCAGAACCAGAAAGCCCTGTATTCATATTACCAGAACCAGGAACCCAAATGGCATTACGACAGCAGAGTGCGTTGGCGTCGGATGAGTACGTGCTTGATGTTAAAAAATGGCAGCTTGTATTTAATACTTACTTCTTGTTAAATAGGGTTGGGCAATTAAACATTACCGACTTATCATCAAATATATAGTAAGATAATCGATTAAATACACCTAGTAGTGTTTAAATATTTAAAGCCATCTTCGAAACTGGGAGACATAGAATTAAAATAAAATTCATCTGTTATCGGATTTGACATGGTTAATTAACTGGACAATACAAATAATGGCTTATTAAAAATCAACCAAGAATATCTGTCATTTTATGAATGCAAAACAATTAATTAAAGGCTTTGGTTTTGTCGCATTGTTCGATCAATGATTGGTCATTCCCAAGTCCGATAAAGAGATTCGTGATTTAATGAACGGCTAATTTGAATTGCATTTTTAGCCTTACATAACTTAATTAATATCACCACTCCACCTCGGTAGCGAATAAAAATGACGATGATCCTTCGTTATACACCTACAATGGTCTTTACAGTTTAACCTATTTAAAAACCGATGCAGGGCAAAAGGACCCCTTCTACACCTGACTATCTTGGCACTGACACAATTAGTCCAATTAGATTTCGTTTTGCGACAAAGAAAGAATAGATAATTGGTTTTTTTTAATCCGTATCGTGGGCTTTAAGTTTTGTACTTTGTCTTAAGGGGTCTGTGGTACAATCCAAAGCAATAAAGCAGCATTTGCTTAACTTTGGATAGTGCTGCTCAATTACGCTTTTTTAAAAAATAGATTTCGTACCAATTGCACCATGTTGATTCAAAAATCACGATGATGTGTTTTTTGTTTCATTTCATATATTTACAATCAAATGTCAATCTCTAAAACAGACCCGGTGTACCTTTCCCACTATTTTTAAATGTATAATTCTAGGAGAAAGGGGTCAAAAGTCTGTTTTATAAATAGAAAAACGCCGTATGTCAGTGTGTCGGAGTGAATCATTAATTACAACTTCAAAAGGTACAGCCTCGCTTCCAGAAATGCATTAAATCAAGCAAAAACCCATTTTTCTTGATGGGACCTTTCCATAGAAATTAGCCTTTTACCGATTTAGCCACAGCTTCTGGTCTTGTTTACTAAACCAATCAAAAATTGTCCTTGGGAGTTCATTTCCACGAATTCCATATCATGCCGATGACTATTTGTTTGTTAGACAAGTTAAATGATTTTCTGTATGTTATCATGACGACAAATTTAATTTATTTTAGCAGTGATCTCACTGAATGCGCTGTATGTGAAGTTTAAATATTTTACTTTATATAGCCATTTTCTGGAATAAATAGATTTGTTAAATTTTATATAGTCTGTGATATCGTTTAAAATGTATCATACAAAAATTAGAAACATTAAAAGGTGACAATACATGTAAGAACAATACCAAGACATGTAGATTTAGTTTGAACGAAAGTGAAACCTTATTGGTAAAGAGTTCGATATATTAAAAGATTCTTCTATACCTTTGTTTGACAATCTAAGCAGCTGATATTTTTTTAATAAAAATGTACAATTTCCTAAATAAGACGCATTTTCGGTAACTCTATTTCTTGATCTCATATTAAATCAGCTTTATTGAACGCAATTATCAGTATTTCATACTTTAGAGTTACTTATCCATAGAAAGCCCACTATTCATATATGATATTAAAACTTGTTGCTGGAAGCAAACGTATAAAAAGTCAATCCAAGAGCCTTTATACCTTAAAAAAAAAGACACATATCTTCTGTAAATAGAGATCTAACATAAACGCGACGCTGTATAATATGAAGATAAAATCTGGACGCGAATTGTAAAAAGTATCATTTCCTCCCCGGGGACAACCCCATAATTGGATTACGGTATACTTTAGATATAAAGCTCTTGGATACAATGTATTAAAAAGTACAGTGGCATCTTGTGACATTAATAAGTAAATAAAAGTCTTCTCATGCCCTGATATAATTAAAAGCTTAAAGTGTTGAATTTAATGTGCACTGTTCACTATTGTGTCTCATAAATCTTTGTGTATATTACGCCAAGACAAAAAATGGGCGGATAAAATATAGTCGGTAAATGATTTACAGATGATAAAATGTCGACCATAAGCTGCTTGCTGCTTTTAAAGTTTGATCGAGAAAATAACTGTGTTAAAATGTGGCTTTTTCATGTTAAAAAATCATAATAACAAATTAGGAAACGTTTTCAAAACCTATGCATAAAAGCGGTTCCCAGGAACCAGACTATAAGTTAAGTATGCTTACACTCTTCCTCTCCCCCCATCTACTCCCCCACTCCTTTTTTTTTTATAATAAATTCCTATATAATGCGAGTCGAACCAGACTTCTTTTTTTTTTTTTACTTTATCAAACCTTACAATTACAATGGATTCTTCATTTCACTGGGTATTTGCCAGAGGCTCACAATGGTACGTTTTCCCAGAATCGGTTCAAGAAGAAATTGAAAGACTTTGGAAAAAGGATATACCAGGCAAATTTAGATTATCTGCCTTCCCAGCGCCCGTGCATATAGACAATTGCTTCTCTTATATAGTTTATTTTGATAGAAATGGAACACCCTCTGGGTACGCAATTGCTAGAGTTTTAGCAAACGCCCAACTCAATGAATAGGCCACATTTACACAGTTCTTTCAGTTTTTTTCTTTATTTTTTATATTTTTCTCATCATGCCACTGTCATATTTTTTTTTTTACATAAACATTCATGCCTCTTATTTAACATATATATGGAGGACCTTTTTAAAAAAAGGAATACAATTACGATTACATTTACCCATCATTGAAACCATTTTTTTATATGTTTTTTTTTTTGTCTATATCGCTCTTAATTACGCCAAATAAAATAATATTTTTTTCAACTATTTATATTCTTCCTGAGGAAGAGTTTTCTTTGTGACATTTTTTTAAAAAAAAATAAAAAGAACTCGAAGCTCTTGGTTCATTTTATGATGAGTACACGATAAAATAGAAATGTCCTTTCTATTTTGATTTGAAAGAAATGATTAAACCTTCATTTATATTTAATCTCTATCCTGTATTTACTTACGCCCAATAATTCAAAAATTCTCTTATTGATTTTTAAAATGTTCACTGACGTAATTGCTACAATATCGCTGATATACTCCATATTAAACAGGAAAGTGATGTCTTGTCTCAATATGCTATTCTCGTCGCTCTTTTTTAAAAAAAGATTAGGAGGAAAGCATTTGTCTTTTCTCTTGAATGTTTTATAATTGTAAGGAAGCTTCATCTATTTAATTATAGTAGGTTTCTGCTTGATATAAAGTTTCTATATTTAATATCTAATTATCTTAGCCACATTAACACTGGGATATTTACTACAGGTTGGATGCTATTTATTGTTGGATATTTCAAGGGGTTGTCTATAATTCTGTTAGCTTCATTATAAAATGATCTGAAACGCTTTGGATCCTATGCCTTCCTTTTTTTTAAAAAAAAAATAAGGGACTTAACAAATCACACATTACAACGTGTAAAAAAAAACATGAGGGTGGGTATGCAAAAACTGGGTTTTCGGATAGTTAAAGCCTATGTAAGAAACCATTGCTCATCTTCTCTAAATTGTATTCTTTAAAATCTTTCTAAAGTCACTAAGGCATTAGCTTATTGAGTTACACTTATAATACATCCATACCATTTCATTTGACTTGGTAAAATCCAGAGCTTCGTAATACGTAGGAAAAAAAAATATGATCAACAAAACCATAAATGAAACTAAGCCATATTTGGTACTTAAGTACCAAATATGGGAGTGTTAGCAAATACACCCAATAATAAAAAAAATGGGAGTAGGTTTGTTAGTGAACTTCTTTATAGTTTAATCATGATGAGAGTTATTTATATATACAAGGGAGATCCATATGCTATTTTTAAAGCGATTCTAAATTAATTAAGCTTGAATCTTATAACGTTTCAAAGTGTTGAAAGGAGAGAAGATGAAAAATTGAGCCTGTAATGAGTTGTACGAGTCGATCGTAAGCGTTGTCATATTTTTAGCTCAATTAATGTTTGTGCAGAACTTTTTATTTTTTTGATTTAGTACACGATAGAGAAATAAGCAATTCTTAACCTCTAATTTATCAACTATATAAATAAACAACAAGGTTACACCATTATTTCTATTGCTATTGCTATTGAATCCAGAAAATAAACTATGGAGGTGATATGGATAGCCTTTTATCAATTGAATAATAATAAGGCAGAATGGTGACAATGGCAACTAAAATTTGGCTATTCATAGAAAATGTTATCCCAAAAAGAATGCCAAAACCCCATCTCATCATTTATTGTTTTTTTAAGACAAGGTTCATTTTGCATTATATTGGAAAAGTCTTTTTTCCCTATTTTTTTTTTTTAATTGCTAAAACTGTAGTAAAAATTCACACAGGGAAATGTTTATATATTTACCCCCTTTTATAATACTCTATAGCAGAGTAGTTATGAGAGGAATTGGGAGCGAAAAAGTGCTTTTCATATTTTTGAGCATGGATTCCTCATCTTGACTTTGAGTTTTTCGAATTGCATATCTATCTTATGCCATTCTTATCAGGATCATCGTTAAAACATTTTGTACCTGAAAACTAGAAGTTTGCAGAATTATTATGTGATCCAAAAAAGGAAGATATGTTATCCCATATATGTCACGTTTAATTAGAAGAAAATTTTTTGGGGAGGTGATGAGAGAGCTTATCATTGTGACTATCCAGCTATTAAAATGTTGGTTTTTTTTAAGTGTAATAAACTAAGACAATCCTTTAAGCTGTCCATTTCTAAAAATGATCCTGAGTATACTAAATATATTTTTATTAGCATATTCTGACTGGAATAATCATACGGTAATTCTACTTGGAAAATATTCAGATACTAAAATATAATTGATGATTTGTGATCAAGTCTTTTGTTCTGATACATTTGATAATGATAATGATAATGATATAGATATAGATAATGGCATAAAACATAAATCACGTTTATTGATATATATACATAACCATAATTGATAACTAATAGAAAAAAACGCCTTAAAGAATACATATGTAGAAAAATGTGAAGCATAAATATTTACGAAAAAAAAACAAGGGAATTGATATAATACAAATATGAAACGAGAGAGAAGAACCAAATGGCAGTAATTATACGTGGATGATTAGTTTAGTTTTGCATTTCTTAATACTCTAGCCAAAGCATATCCAAAATGAGTCCCATATCTATCGATATAAACGATATAAGAGAAACAGTTGCTCACGAACACAGGTGAAGGGAAAAGAGAAATAACAATCTGACCAGGGCGATCATGCCTAAACATCCTTTCTAACTCTTGTTGAATCGCTTCCGGGAGTGAGAACCAGTTGGAACCTTTGGCAAAAACCCAGTGACAAGAGGTATTCATGGTGATGATTATAATAATGAATGAAGTAGAAAGTAATTTTTAGAATAAAGAACATCAATGCTTTATATATAATAAAAACTGTCACACAAAGGGAGGTGTGGAAATGTATGCGGTACCAGGAAAACAATTAGCATAAACTTTGTGTCAGAAAGTAGACTCGCGAGCAGACACTGGAAAAAAAAAAACTTCCCTTATATATAAGGAAACTCTAGTCTAGAAGTCGTTACGATAATAATCAAATGACACACATAAATTCGAAATCGGAAGAATGCATATCGCTTTTCTTATTAGTCAAAGTGTGTTATTTTTTCTTACTTTATTCTTACATTTGATATATTAAATAACCATCAAGATATATTGTTTTTGTATCAATCATCCCTAATATTCTATACCACTACAGTTGAATCTCGAAATTGGAGTACTTCAAAAAAAAAAAGTATTCCATATTCGAATATCGAATGAAGACTTCATTTCAATTTTGCAACCAATAAAATTACTTTATTTTTGGTATAGTTTTACTCCTTTATTCCTTCCTCGCCCCTCTCGCCCCTCTCCCACCTCTATTTATATTTATTTATACTCTTTGTTTTATTTTTTTATTTGACATCGCCCGTGTGTATTTGTATGTACGACTCATGCTAACTACTATTAGTATGTTATTTTCATTTAACAAGTATTCTGTAAAAAAGGCGTAACATTGATCAACAACACTTTTTGAGCTTGTGCATATAGTAAAATCAGAAGTAAACTTTCACAAAAAACACATTTATGGTGGATTCTGCCAATTTGACATTTGTTGACGCTTTAACATCATTACACTGTTAAATAGAGGTCACTTTGATGCGTCTTTACTTTCATCTTGTCTAAATGAAGGGTAGTAATTATATCTCCTTGTTTTGAAAAGGTAAAAAAAAAAGTATTGATAAAAAAAGTCAGAGGTTCAAATCTATTCCATGAAGTTTAAGTAATGATGAGTCAAGTAACATAGTAATAGTAATAATTGATGCATGAGAATAGGCATACGTAGATTTTATTATCAGATTAATTTTCATATTGTTGAGAGTTTGTTGAACTGCTCAATTAAAAAGGGCATAAATACAACACCAGATAATACCATGTAATTTAATGTTTGGTTACTTTCAAACGCTCTGTTTTTTTTTTCTTATAAAAGGTGTCTTCATGAATGACATTCAAGTTTTATTGTTTTCACCAAACTCTTTTACATGAGATGCAGAGAGTCACTCAAAAGAAAGAAAAACGACTACTATTATATATGTTTGTGTGTATGTGGTAATACTCTTGTGTCTATCTATGATGGTGGTGACCTCTTCTTTTTTTTTTATGCTGAAACGATTTCGTGTGATAGCAAAACAATTTGGGCCAAAAAAAAAACTCCGGCGCAATGATTCGCTCAGCCGGGCCCAGTCGGATCAAAATTATGGTCAGCCTATACTGGTTTTTTAGAAAGTTTCCGTCAAAAGTGGCATCGGTTTCGTCAAAATAGGCAAATGACAGAGAGAGAGAAGAGAGAGAAGATAAGAGAGTTAGAGCTTTCTATGCATTTCAATTTTTATATAATACTTACAGACAAGCTTATACGTCGCTGATTTTTAGTATCAGGATTGTTGAGGTTGGACACTGGGAACTGAAAGGTTCGTAGAGGGAACTTCTTGGGTGATAGAAGCAACATAACCCCTTGAAAAACACTTCCGGATGTCTTATTTGGCGAATACCCATCATTGACATTGAATAGATATTTCGGGCTGCGTTGACATCTCGCTGCCAAAGCCGTGGGCAATTTTCACATTTGACTGCGGAATGCAGTTTCGAGTCATCAATTTCAATATTATGCATATTTCGAGTTCCACAAGACTTTTTAAAAAACCGGTAAATAAAGTCACCCGTCGCAGCTGCTCTTTCTCTTTCTCTTTCACCTTTATTTGAATACCATTTGCTCACAGCACCTTTAACCTCTTCTGCTCTTAACTCTTCACTCATATATAACGCAAATAAAGGCCTACAAAACTACACACACAAAAAACTCACCTTTGAAATCTCTCTGCAAATATGGTGCCTAGTGACTCTCTTTCGGAGCAAACTCCAGTCACAGCAACAGACACAAACTTTGACAACGAAGATCTATATTTATTCTACGATGCAATCAATCCTGACGACGAAGAAAAAGAACAAGAAGAGTTTTATAATGCACTTGAATACTTTGAAGTAGAAGAGCCTAGAAAAAAGCAAACCTCTTGCAGCGAAAAGAGATCGCTTGACTCGATTTCCAAAGACGACAAAGCAGTTGCCAATGACTCCCTCTCAAATTGCCAACAAAGCAAAAGACTTGCGAAGAAATTGAAAGCAACACCAAAGTCTGCAAAGTCATCTTTTCTCTCATTCGCCGCTATGGCTGAACACATAAACTCTGGTAGCAAAAAAATAAGTATCGCACAAGATGATTTCAGTAAGAATGAGAATAAAGAAAGCAATAACCCCGTTCCCTCACCTGTTTCCATGGCACCTACTTCTATTGCATCTGTTCCCATTGCATCTGTTCCCATCAAACCTGTTCCCATCAAACCTGTTCATATTGTCTCTGTCTTATCAGAAAAAAGAAAACTCGAGCACGCTGACCACGAAGAAGCAACTAGAAGCAAATCCCTCAAAAGCTCACAGTTGCAAACAACTTCTTCGGGTGTTTCAAAAAACGAAAAAACTCTCAAAAAAATCAAGGCAGTCCCCAAGTCTAGCTCTTCCCTCATTGATGACTTACGAGCTGCTATCAACAAAAATGCTCCCACAACCCCACCTCGTACTCTTCGACATGTAGCTGAATTCCGCTCTCAAATGAGATCAAACATGCCTTCCATTACAGAAAAACATGGTAAATATATATATATATACATTGAAAAAGAAATACCAACATGATTTATTATATATAGCGTTCTGTGGCTTCCAGAACGAGGCCACTATTTGTCAAGCTGATGCCCAACTTTTTGTCTTGGATAAGAGACAGCGCTGGAGAAAGCGTGCCGCAGGAAATGTGGTGCTGGATAAAGACAATGAACAAGCACGCCTTGTCATGCTCGATGACACTACATTCCGTCCAATTCTTGATTTAAAGCTCTTCTTTGGCATGCAAGCATACGTTTCTGACAACTGTTGTATCAACATTGATGCTTTTGATAGTGTCTCTGACATTTATGGAAGACCAGTTGTAAAGTTGGTGAGATATACCCTCAGAGTTAACAATTCTCATATCGCAAACAGCATCTGCAACAACATCAACTCTCAAGCCCCTTCTTCGCCAGCAATCATCTCCAAAAAAGTCCTTCATGATACCATCAACAAGGATGTCTGTTCAATCATTTCCGCTCTTATGCCAGAAAAGAACCCTTGGAAATTATAGCTTCTTTTTATTTATTTATTTCATTCCCACTATGTATTCATTGATTGAATATTGTACATTTGTAACTTATGCCCATTTTTTTTTTCTTATCTTATTATCGAACAATAAAAAATACGAGTTTTCCCCCGCTCTAAAATAATAGACTAACATAGGAATTTAGATGGCTACCTGTCTACCTTGGCCCTGGTAACCGTTTGCTATCATTACATGTTGCTTTATAGTTTATTGGAGATGTAAGTAGTAGTAAATGTTTATAAATAAAGTATTATAAAAAGAATAAAGTAATATAAGTTTTGACTATGCGTCTCTTTGTCTGCTACTATTGCTAATTAATTTGTCACTTTGAAGGGTCAATGCAGTCCAATACAAGTATTTTGATTGGCTAAATGAAATATAGTATTTTAAAAGATTCTTTTTTTTTTCTTTTTTTCTTTCTTGCTTCTTTTTCTGTGCTTCCCCTCACATGTCTGGTTCTGCTTTATTTGCAGCTAAAAAGCGACTCGAAAATTCGCTGCGTAAATTCGAGATACCTTGTCAAGACACACCACAAGAAGTGACTGAATCTAAAAAGTAAATCAGGAATAAAAGTCAACAATGACCAAAAGAAACTTATATGCTTTTTATATTAAAAAAACAATAGCGTCTTACTATTGGCATTATTACAATCACGGTTAAATTGGACAACATGTATATTTGAAAAATATAAACAAGATTCAACTTTCCAACCAAAAAGAACAACGCTTTCACGTAAAAAATGGCCCAACTTGCGCGTTTTGGCTGTGTGCACACTTCAGCTTGGTCCTCACACCTTTCCAGAAACAGTATTTTATGAAGCTGTTAGAACAGAGTCGTGGTTATCCATAGCAAAGAAACAAGGCCTCGATGTTGAGCAAGACACTGATGAAACACTGACATACCGTGATATCGTATTTGAATTAAAAGAGGCACCGAACGATCGGTATATATTTCCAAAAGACGCAATACTTGAATTTACACCATCAATGGAGGTAAGATAACAGCAGCAAAAAGACAATATGGTTCTATTGCTTATATCATTATTACTATTAGATGGTGGCTTCATTTGTATTGCCACTGAAACATGAAGCAGCAGATTATTATTTTGAGTCTACCAAGGATAAAATAGTGAGATGGGGTAAAAACTGCCAATTGAAATGTATAAAGGACTTTCTAGCAACAACAACACACACATTACAGAATGATAAAAGAGAGGATATAAAAACATACCAGCCTGTCAATATTAAAGCGTCGAATTTTACCACCGAGATGAAGGAAGCAATGGTGGAAATATCAAATAACCCCACTTTAGTGGCAAGAGCAATGAAGGAACAGGTAGTGAAAAGTGTAGATATAATAAACACAGCATATATTGATATGATATATCTATATATAGATCAAGTATTTCCCGCAAAAAATGTATCTAAAGTATGATTTACCCGATCAAGAAGCCGATGCAATGGAAGTGGATGATTTAATAAAGAGAGCAATGACTGTTCCAGATATTACAACAGGACCTATCCTAGTAGAAAAGAAACGTAATGAAATTCTAAATGCTATTAGAACAGGAAAGCGACCTCGTGATGAGAAATTTGAAGCTGATTGTAAGTAACCATATATTTTTACTCTTCATACTTATCATTAACAAAAAAAAAAACACAGTGCCAAAGCATAAGCACTTTAATAATAGAGAAGATGGCATGCTACGATGCTCATACTGCAGCACAAAACACACATCCATGTGGAGACCAGGACCAAATGGACAGGGTACATTATGTAATGCTTGTGGTCTCCAGTGGAAAAATGGTGATATATTAAAGGATGCACCTGTTATCAGTCCTGAGGAAGAAAAACAGTTATTAAAGGAAAAGAAGGAAAGAGAAAAAATATTGGCCAAGTTGGAGGAGGAGAAACAAGACCGTGAAAAGCAAAAAAATCAAGTCAAATTAGAAAAACATGCATCCGATGCCACTTTAGAGACTCGTAAGCATCAGTCAAACTTATCATCATCATCAGTAGCTTCAAAACCAAAAAATAAGCAACAAAGTCAAAAACAAACTCATTCTGTCTCAGCAGCAGTAAAGGCAACTCAAAAACCAAATGCAACAGAACAAACATCAACTGCTACAAATGTAAATAAAAATAATGCCACTGCTACTACATCTACTGCACCTGCTGCTGCAAGTACCGTTACAAAGAATACCACTATTGCCCCAGCCACTACGGCTACTAGTAGTAGTAGTACAAGTCAACCTCAACCAATATATCCCGCTCCTGCAGCACAACAGCAACAACAACAACAACAATCAATACCATTACTGTATAGTGCCAAAGGCATCCCACTTCCTACCCTTTCTGTTGACTTTAACAGTCAAACATCATTTAGCCACCCTCGCTGTGGAGTAACATTACTAGATCACCACTTCTCACTAAGACTATCGTCTGAACCCCCTAATCAAACCACCATCAATTTCACCAAGCTTGAGTTACGGGATTGTGTATTTGAAGTATTGGAACAGGAAACCCTTCCTCGTGAGATTTTAAAAATGTCAATTCGACCAAATAAGAACGTGTATGATATTTACGGAACCAAGGTGCAGGTGGGAAAAGATGACCCTGTAAATATTCAATTCTTGGAAAAGATTGATCCAAATGGAGGTGCAGTGGTAAAGCGTATATTGGAAAGATGGATTTATTTCTCTAGTTGATCATCTCATTAGTTTCTTGTTCTAAATAAAGCAGTGCTTTTTTATTATTTTATTATTTTATTTATATATAACATTTTGAAATAAGATAACGATGGGAAATTGATGAATTATGTATAGACTTATTCTGCCTTGGCTTCAGCAGCGACTTCAGCGGCGACTTCAGCAACGGGTTCAGTGGCTTCGGTAGCTTCAGCCTTGGGCTCGTCGCTCTTTTGCTTCTTTTGGTAGCCCTTCTTGTGATTACCATCAAACTTTCTCTTTTGGACATTTTGAACGTTGGGTCTGAAGGCGTTGAAGGTACGGGGCTTTCTAGGAGAAGATCTATCCTTATACTCCTCGGACTTTACTTTAATGTAATCGGGTCTGTACATAATCTCAAGCTTGTTGCCATCAAAATCAAGCTCAGTGGTTTCAGCAGCCTTCTTGGCCTCTTCAGGAGTGCTGAACTCGATATAAGCGCTGCCCTTGAACTTGCTGGGACGTTCATTTGTCTTCTTGAGACGGGTACAGAGGACCTTACCGAATTGTGCGAAAACATCATCTGCCTTGTCTTGGAGCTTAAAGAGTTCTACAACAGCATCCTCGGCACCGGCATCAACCAAAGGGAATCCCTTGGCGTGAATAGAACGAGAGACGTGGTCCTGCTCTGTGATGGGTGTCTTTCTTCTAATATTCTTATCCTCAGCGTCAAATTCATAGAGATCGCTTTCCTCTTCCTTAAGAGCCTTAATGACTGTGTCCAAATCATCGGTGAACATCTTCATTCTTCTGAAACCGGCAATAGTCTCAATGGGGATCCCTAAATATACGGGTATTTCTTTCAGCATACTTTGAACGTCTTGGTGTATTCACATATACTTACAGCCCTCAGGGGTCTTTTCGCGTAAAGTCCACAAGAACTTGTCATAAGGCAAGTTGGAGTCGGACAAGTAAAAGTTGACTTGCTTACGGATCTGTTGATTGGTGTTGGCCATTGTAGTTAGTTTGAAGGATCAATATAAAAAAAATTTACCTTTTTTTTTTTTTTTTTACTATTTCTTTTTTCAAAGTCATCATTGGGACTGTTATATCTTGATCTCAATTGGCTGGTTTTCTCTTGATTTCAAGCAGATTCTGAAAACCGTAAGTAACGCGCGTTGTTCATCGATAAGACATCTTTTTTCTTATCATTATCGTGTTCTCAGCTTTATCATTTATCGATTTCTATTATTGCTTAAGAAAGAATGTCATTTACTACCCGATTGACTGTTGACTTGTCCGTGCAAGTGTTATAACCAATAAGAAGAGGTTAAAGCACACAAAATTGGAAGACGTTTCATTTCCGAAAACAAATTTGGCTATTTCCGATGTTTTGTTTTTTTTAAGCATTTAAATATTTGGGCGAGTCTTCAA
>VCJK01001924.1:45368-56543 GCA_024139485.1 Backusella psychrophila | reverse complement strand
TTTTTTTTTTATAAAAAAAAAGTAATCAAAACCCTAATATGAAAGCATATATGTGGAATGTAATAACTGGTATTTGTACTGGACTTTCTGTAAGGCAAGTGAAAAAAGAGGAGAAAAAATTTGTAAATGAAAGCATGTTTAACCATTTTATATCTATATATAGTTCAAAATGGACAGGGATTATGTGCTTCCCAGTATTATGGTTTTCAGTTGGATATGAGCTCTGGAACAAATTAATCAAAGAGCAACATAGCTTAAAATCCATCGCAAAGCAATTGATGACTTATATTGTGACATTGATCATCGTACCCCTTTTTGTCTATCTAACAGTCTTTAAAATTCATTTTGATATTGTTCCAAATTCTGGTGACCATGATTTCTCTTTAAGTACACATCTTAAATACTCGTTAGAAGGGAATAGTTTCGATCCAACACAACCTAGTAAGCTTATAGCATATTTATTTTTGCACTCTTAGTTTAATTTACATATGCCCTTTTTTTTTTAAAAAAAAATAGATATTGCTTATGGATCCAGACTGATGTTAAAACACGTAAATACAGTAGGTGGTTATCTTCATTCTCATCAGAAATATTACTCTAAAGGCAGCGGTCGTAAGTCACCTCGCTTTCTAATAAAAATTCCGTAAATTAACATGTTATATATATATATAGAGCAAGAAGTACTTTTATACCCTCACATAGATCTGAATAATATATGGACAATTCATAAACATGGAGAAATTTGGAATTCTTCCCAACCGGTAGAGTTTGTAAGAAACCATGATACAGTTCGCTTGGAACATTTTGCATCGACACGTAAACTCCATTCTCATGATATTCCTGCACCTGTATCTGCTCAAAAAAAGGAACATAACGAAGTCTCGTAAGTTTATTTACTAGATTAAGTAGTTTATGTATCTCATTCCTTTCTTAAAGTGCTTATGGTGATCGTCTTATATCTGATCCTCATGATTTTTGGAACCTTCAAATTTTTAATGAAAATGGAGAGGTCGATGGGGACAAGAACCTAACTTTTAAACCACTTGTCCAAAAATTCCGTCTTATTCATGTTCGTGGATGTGTACTTTCAAGTGCAGAGAATTTCCATACCCCCAACGAGGAACAAGAGGTAACGTGCATGGCTTCAGCTTCACAGCGTGTTACTGAATGGATGGCGGAAACATCCTATCATGAGCTATGTAAGTACTTGTTTGTGTTTTATGGCGAGGAAATAAAAATTGATGCACTTATACATTTATATATTTTAGTAACTGGTATTGAAAAAACTGAACCTATCAAATTGAGCTTTTTTGAAAAGTTAAAGGAAGTACACAGTTTAATGATCAAATATCCATTCAAGATACATAGTCGTCTCCAATCTGCTGGGATGGATAACCTTGCCCTCATTGCAGAATATATTGATGAAAGTCCAAAGACTTGGTTTACCAAAAGATCTTCCTACAAAGTTTGGAGCCTACTCGTTGGCTATTCATCATACGTTTTTGTGCATCCACTCATCCAAAAGTTTACATTTATAGCGATGGGATCAACGCTGTTAGTCGTTGGTATTCAGATGCTTATAATCAAGCGCCAGCTTAACCCTCCTGCCATTTTGACATGGCCGAAGCCTATTTTGGGTAAGTTTCATCTTGCACTATTTTTTTTTAACCAAAAATTAATTTTTTTTTAAAAAACAGGTATCGATAATATCTCTGCTTCTGAGCTTTATACCAAATCCATTGTATTATTTTATTCTGCATCACTTTCATACGTACTTTTTCTTGGTTCCTTACCTGCATTTATGCTATCAATGCTTGACATATTACCCAGTTTTTATTATGGGGTTGGACTATTTGCTGTCTGTGTTGAAGTAGCCACATTGAGACTAAGACCATTTTACCGTCGTACATTATTTTATGGTATTCTTTTGCTTGTGATTATGGTGTGTTCCGAATTATCATTTTTAGCTTACGGCGGCCAAACCTGGACTCGGAGTCTGTGTGAGAAATCCAAACTTGAGCTTGACTGTATCCGCTTCCCTCTTACCTCACAAGAATTATATGACATCCAAAACGATGAGTCCAACAACTCCACATTGACAGTAGTACCAATGGATTTACCTGGAAATTCACAGCCATTTAAATATCATTTGGGTAACGAAGCACAAGCCGACAGCGATATTTCCATCACAAAGCAATTTGCATATCAACAAGCCATTGAGGAAGCACCAGATGGCTTACGCTATCTTCGAGTTTTGCCCACTCCTGCAATCACACCAGATGAAGCACATCGCTGGAGACAGGAAAATATCGACCAAGCTACAAAACGAGAACGAAAGATAAGAAATACTAAAATGGAACAATGGGCCCAGCAGAATAATCAAACACTCTACACATATATGGTGGATGAAAATGATAAAGTGATACCAAAGAAAGAAGAAACACAAGAAGAAGCGCAAGAAGAAGCGCAAGAAGAAATACGACAAATAACAAGGACAGTGACTGTAAATGAACAGGAACAAGTAGAAGTGGTCCATCAGAAGATCGTTTATGTGACGGCTGGTTATGAAGAAGGACATGATGCAGACTTTGATTCACAAAACAACCGTCATATGGAGCAAAAAGAACAGCCTATTGTACCAAAAGCAAATTCACCAAAGGCAAACTCCTAAATCATAATAATAGTGCGTGTATTGTGTGTACACACGTTTATAAATATATATCAAAAATAACCCTCATGTTTAAAAATAAAAATATACATACATCATTGCTTTGTGTGTTCATAAATGCATCGGACGCCCTGACAGCCACTTTCAACTACAATAACTCCGCACAACAGGCGGTAATTCAAAGTTTAATTGTATTTTTATTTATTTAAATATAAAGGACTTGAAAACTCTTTTCCTTTTTTTTTCTTATATTTATTTAATTTTTTTAATAATTTAATAATAATGGGAAAAGCTCAGACAAAAGGTGGAAAGAGCTCCTGTTGGGTGAAGCTTCTCTTCATCCTCAGTTTGGTTGGTGCTATTTTCGTAGGCTTGGATCAAATCAGGGATCGTTTTTATATTTTTGATCAAAACTTGCTTCAATCTATCGCCAAGAAGAACATTGATTTATACTCCAATGATACACATGCTTTGATCACTAATCTTGCTGAGGATTTGGAAAAGGAGTATCCTGGTCATATTACTCTCAAGGAGGAATGGGTTTTTAACAATGCTGGTGGTGCTATGGGCTCTATGTGGATCCTTCACGCGTCTATCACCGAATATGTGATTATTTTTGGCAGTGCAGGTAAATATAATTATTAAGGGTAAAGGAACAACTCGCTAAATGTATATGCATTATCAGTCGGAACTGAAGGACACACTGGTCGTTTCCTTTCTGATGATTATTTCATTATTCTTGATGGTGAACAATGGTCTCAACGTCCTGGAGAGCTTAAGCGTATGGTAAGTTTATTATTGTTGTTATAGGGGCAGGGAGGGACTATGCTTTTTCAAAAATAATTGGCTAATCCCATCGATCAAATAGGAATTCAAGGCTGGAGATATGCATTGGTTGCCCAGAGGTACCGTCGAACACTACAAGATCCCTGAACATGCTTGGGCTCTCGAATATGCTCAGGGTTGGATCCCTACCATGTTGCCTTTCGGTTTCTTTGACACCTTGTTCTCTACTGTCGACTTTGTCTCATTGTACCACACTGTTCGTCTCACCGGTAAAGCCATGATTCATGAACTCCTTCAAGGAAAAATCTAAAGAACCACCCCCCTACACAATAATAATATCTCAAAATATAAATAGATTAATTACATCTCTCTTCTTTTTTTTTGGCTATTTTATATATAAAATAAATAAACAAATAACAAAATAGAAAGAGTTTAATAGATGGAGTGTTTTTTTTTTGGTTATTTTTATATATAAAATAAATAAATAAATAACAAAATAGAAGGAGTGTTTTTTTTTTGTTTTTTTTCTTACCTAATCGATTACCTAAAATCGAAATAAACTCAGAAAAACAAATCACAGGTTTTGTCCTTTTTGATATTTTCACACAGCTGCATTTCTTTTCCGGCTATAAATCTTCTATTTTTTTTTTTTCTTCTTTCTTTACTCTTAGCATAAATATACAATTTCGTGTTTGATTTATTTACCATAAACATAAACAATGACAGTGAATGCCATTTCTAATGCCGTACGTTCCACCGCCCTCGAACTAGTCGAGAAAGAGTTTCCATTAGAGGATAGTGAGTACTGGAAAACATTGCTACCAATGCAACCTGTGTACTATGAGCGTCTAGATGCTACTACCTTACAGGCCATGATAGAACTGACCAAGGAGAATGTTATCATGTTGTTTTCTATTGTCGATCAAAAAGAAGGAGTGATTAAATATAAGCATATCCATAAATATCCATCACCAAACGAATTGCGCTTAGCTTTGGACCAAACTTCCGGTACTATTGAAGAAGCTGATCGTCTTTATCATATGAAAACAGCCAGGGTATTTACTGCTTCTGAGGTAAAGAAGGAATACATATAGTTTGTTGCATGATTTAATATTCACACACATATTTCCTTTTTGATAATTCCCCGCAATTAAGATAACCAATCAAGTAGAAGAAGAAGAAGAAGAAGATAGTGATGCACCGAATGATTACTGGGGAGATTGGTCTTCAGATGAAGAAACAAATAATGAAAAAAAGATAACCATACACCACTCTGCTGAAGATTCTGAAGTTTCCGATGATGACGATTATTATAACCGCTGGAGTAAAGAACCAGGTACTTTAACCCCGGGACTGAATGAACGGGGTGGTGGACGTATTCTCCATTCATTTGATGATCACAACACACCAAACCAAGTGGATAAAGAAACAGCCGCTCTATCGGAATTAACGGATATTCTGACCAATACAATACCTAACCCCACAAAACGACCCTTAAATCATAAGATCAATCCATTACCTAAAGTTGTACTACGTTCCATGGCGATAGAAAGTTCTGATCAGCATGGTCTTTTCCTTCACAATCTTAGAAATCTGATCATAACAGCCAAAGAATTAGGTTATAAAGGAAAAGATATAGTAGATATTGTAGACAAATTAGCAAATGAATAAAAACATACATGTACTATATATCAAAGAGCAAGAAAACAAAAGAGCATCTTTTATTTATTTATATATTTATTTATACAAGGGCGGTTTTTTTTTTGTTTGATTTTTTTTTATATAATTTAATAAACCCACTTCAAGCTTTGGTCTTGGTCCTTCTTGATTTCGGTAGTTTTACGGTCCAAGACTTCATTGACTTTTTGCTTCAAACCTTGCTTACCGTTGCGTTCACGGAGCAAGTGATCAATGACCTGTTGGCGGTTAAGGGCATAGTTTCCGACATCGGGGGCCTCGCCAGTGACGATGCGCTTGATATCCTCCTCAGAGGGGAGCATGTATTTACGATGAGGATAGTTCTTAAAGTCACGGCCTGACAAGAGCTCTAAGCGAAGAGGGGAGGGAGAATCAAAGTAGTCTTGCTTAATCTTGGTGGCATCAACTGCACTTAATTCCTTGGGGGACCAGTTGGCTGCGGTACGGGTAACCAAGGTGGCGTTAACACCTTCCTTAAAGTCGTGGCCCTCAATAAACTTTTGTACAAGGTGGTACTCCATCTTGAAGCACTGTCCCAAGCTCAAGGTAGCACCGTTACGGATTTGTTGCAAGGTGACCTTGAGGGAAGTGGGTGACATGGAATTGAGGAACTTGAGGGTTTCCTTTTGCCATGCAGATTCGGGTTCCTTCTCGAGTGCTTGGATAATCTCCTCAACAGTATCATACTTGAAACAACGGTCGATAGCAGCACGGGTCTCACCACCGAGACTGAAGGCGGCTTCGCTCTCCATTTCACCAGAGAATTCCTCAATAGCCTGATTGACTACGTCATGGCTGGGGTTTTCTAATTCAGCCAAACGAGCCTCCAAGGCAGGCAAGCGAGAGGAAGGTACAAAATGGGTGGCAATGCCAGCATAAAGCACATCAGTGGACTTGAGACGCTTACCAGTCAAACCAAGATACACACCCATTTGTCCGTCCAAACGAGAAAGGAAGAAGGAGCCACCAACTTCGGGTAAAAAGCCAATAGCGGTTTCGGGCATAGCAAACATAGTGTTTTCAGTGGCAATACGGAAAGGAGAATGAACGGACAAACCAACACCACCTCCCACTAAAAGTTATATTTTTATTTTTTAATATATGAACCATACACTTTTATCACCATCTTTTTCATGGTCTCTCTCTCTATATATATTTTCTTTACTTACTTGTGATACCATTCATGATGGAGATGAAAGGTGTATCTAAAGTGGCGATTAAATGATCCAATTGGTATTCCTCTTCGAAAAACTTTGTGCAGTTGGCATCGCCAGCATCAGCCAAATCGACAACAGCTAAATAATAGACACATATTTAATATAACGGTAACCATGACTACCATAACCATAACAACAAAAATGTGTGGGACTTACTCTTGACATCACCACCAGCACAAAATCCTTTACCACCCGAACTTTTTAATAAAATCACCTTTGCTAAATCAGATTTTTCCCACGACTAAAATCGAATATAAGCTTTAAAAGGCAAGTACCATATGAATATGTGTTTGTCAATATCTTACTTGAAGTTCTGGAAGCATGGCGCGTACCATGTCAAGATTCAAAGCATGCAATTTCTTGGGACGATTCAAAATAAGTTCACGTACTGCCAAGTTGTTTTTGGAGAGAATCTCAGCCTATATCAAAGCTTATTTAGTTGCTGTGTTTCTGAAAAAAAAAAGGACGGGGGAGCCTTCTTTGGCTTATACCTGTGAGGCTTCAATAGCAGCTGAGCTAGTAGACATCTAAATCCCAAAGTTAAAAAAAAGAAAAAAAAAAGTTAATTTTGTAATGGCCAGGGTGTGTGTAGTGCAGGGCAAAAGTTAATTTAACTGGTTTCCCTTCTTTTCTTGTTGTTTTTCAAGTATATATACGTTTCACTTGAAGGGCGAAAGGAGATAAAGGAAAAAGACAGAAAAAAAGGGGGGAAGGCGCTGAATATTGTACCTTTTTAGGACCAGAGGCAGGAGCAAGCCAATTTTTGGTAGTTGTCAAACGTCTGTTAGCGGTGGTAGCAGCCAAGGAAAAAGAGCGTTGAGACATGACTGGAGTTGATCGAAGTGTAGTGGGCTTAAGAAGAAGAGAAGCACGTTTTTCTACAAGATTTAAACGTTTTAAGAAAACACGACTCATAATGAAGTTAAGCGATTATTAAGTGGGAAAAAACAAAAACAGAAAAAAAATTCAACTTGGTTGAAATAGTGAGCTTTTTAATTCGCTTGCCCTTGCCAAACGACTAAAATAATGATATCATTGGATAACTGAGTTTTTATTAGATAAAGAAGGCTTATTTTTTTTACTCTGGAATACCAGTTGGACTTGTAAGAGCTGCTTGACCTTGTTCAATCAAAGAGTGTATCTGCTCTTCTAGTCGTGATAGCCTTTCATTTTGCTTTTCTGCTGGTAATTCGCACATTGATTTTGTTCGTTGTTTCTTTGCTGCTGACGTAGTACCATCGTCGACGTGCTTTGGACTGGAGGGCAGTTGAACCTAAAATGTATAAACCTATTTTTTTAGAATAACACACTCTACACTTGCTGTGTAACTGTCTTATCTCAGCTGTTTTTTTTGTTTTACCTTTGATGAATTTCCATCCATTACTATGGGTGATGAATGACGTTTCTTATTTGTCTCTGTTATGATGGAAGAAGGAAATATTTGGTAGTGTTGATCATCAGCCCATTCTTGAGTACGTCGTCTTCGCCTTTCATCTTCATTATCAGAATTGAATAATAAAACAGATGATTTTTGTCTTTTATTATTACGAAGAGGTATCATTGGTTTTGGTGGTGATGATGGTGTATCCATTAGTGGTGGTTGTTGATCTAGTGTACCTGTAAGGAAACCGTAGGCTGTGATTGCAATAGCTGATGTAAATATAAGTGCATCTAATAGTCTGAAAAAGAAAAACTCCAATGATGACTGTGATGATGAATATGAACTGAGGGATGAACCTGTACTACTCGTTGCTGCTAATCGACGATAAAGTGCTAGTTTGTGTTCAGGTACTGTCATTGTGTTTTTGTATTTATCACCTTCTGCAATTTCATTTTGACATACGTTTAACACAGACATAAGTGTCGTAAGAAGTAATAAAAAAGAAGGAAGGAAGGGAAAAGAAACTGAAAAGGCAAAGAGAAAGAGAGAGAAAAAGTGTGAAAATGACCAACACAAATAAAAGGTAAACATACAAATGAAGTTTTGAGTGTCACGCGCTTTTGAAGGAAGTGAGAAGAGATCGGAGCTTCTCCCTCTTTTGTTTGGTGCATTATCTTTTATTTTAATAGAAATATCACATTCTACTGAGCCTATTTTTTATTTTATTTTTTATTTTTTACTCTAAAAGTGTAGATATTGAAAAGAGAGAGAAAGAAAGAGAGAGAGAGAGAGAGAGAGAGAGAGAGATTAAACAATGTCCCAGCGTATGTAATATCCCCTTTTTATATCACCTTGAAGCTGCATACCTTCATTTCCTTATTTTCATATGAAGAGCTTTATCATTTTCATTATAAACAAATTATCTTCCTTTTTTTTTATTTCAAATTATATAATACTCTTTATCTAATAATGACAACTATATGGGGTTTATTTTTTCTGATATCGTTCTGAAAGGAGTTTCTATATTGAGTTTCATCCCGCTCCATCCGGAAAGATTACCGGATAACGGACGTCCATATCCTTTTCTGGCTGTAATGTGTATGGTATTTATCTAAACTGCTTATGGTAAACAATTTTATATCTTTAAAAAAAAAGGGATTATATATTCCTTTGTATCAACTCATAAAATACGGTAGCCAAGTACAGTCATATCCTAAAATAAGCATATTTTTTTTTGTCGTACACATCAAAAGTATAAACAAAAATAACACATGTCTTTTAAAAACAAAGAAGAAGCTTAATACTATTAGTTTCATCATATAAAGCATCTTAATCCCACCATGTTGATGACAATAAACTAGAGCTCAATACTAAAAGTGAATTTTATCAAATACAGTTCCATGGAGCGGATCAAATATATGTTCACAAAAATCAAGCGGATAGGAAAGATCAAATATTCAAACAAATACTCTTGTGACACCAAAAGTACCAAGCGAGACTTATAATGTTCGCTTTGGTTGTCTACAGTCTTTTTCAAGAAAATAAGAATAAATTTAAACCAATGAGATTTTTTTTCAAATTAATGAGAATAATTATTGAGAAAAGGTTGATGAGAATATATTTCTGGTATTGACGACTGTTTATATTATAATCTAACCCAATATATAACGAAACAAGGCAAGTATGTTTAAGTGTCTAAATGAACCTTAATTACCATCAAATTCTATTAAATGTCATTGAAAAGAATCTGTATGAAAATTAGAGTGAATTGATTCAGGTTGATATGTCTCCCTCTACCGTTTATCTTAGACACCTAAGGCAGACATCCGAATTACTAGACAAAGTGATGGGATCTTCTCGATAACAAAATCTAAATGCTTGTCATTACTTTGCTATCAGGCGGTTCTGTTAAACCGAAATGCCAAAGAACATGGTATTAATCCCTTATTTCTACTATCGTATCAGCTAACATTGGCATCCCAGGTGGATTTTTTTTATTACCGGAGGAGCGTTTTTTCACAAAGTTAATTACTTAAAAAAACTGCACACCTAAACACTGATCATCTTCTATGATTAGCATCTACTGAATCAATTAATAATGTCTTTCTCCTAGTTTCCATTTTATCATCTGGGGGTCGTCAAATTTCTCTACAACTACCAGGCTGGCTATTGCCTGTTCATTCCATCAGCTTGCCAAGGCTTTAAGTTTTATAATTAATATCAATGTTATGTAGTGGATTGTTAATTTTATTCATAATTACTTTTTTTATTCTGAGCTCCACGCTATACTTTCTCTGATTTTTTGTATCTACAATATGCTTATTTGTTTTGAATCTACTATACTGGTCATCTAGATTCAAGTATTGTTATTTTATTTCTCAAAATACTTTCCCCCTTTTCTTATTAATTTGTAGCTTTTTCTGAATTTCTTGAAAAAACAGTAATGTATATGATATTAATATGAGGCATATTCATTTAAGACGTTATTTATGTTATTGAATGTACTTTTATTTATATAAAAACAATGCATAATAGCAAGTGCTGTGCATGCAAAGCTACCAAAAATAAAAAATGTGATAAACTATCCACAAAAGCATAAACTTTTCAAATTTGGATTCGGGTGACTTTTTTGAAGCGGATAGCAAAACATGCTCTTTTCCATACTTCATGCAGTGTTCCTATTAGTTTTGGGCCCAGGATTACATACAATATTAAACTTTTTGAAACACATCTTTAATTTGTTTTTTTTTAACGTAAATTTGAACTCAAAGGTGTGCTAAAAGTCATTCGAAATGATGATAAGAACGATGCACATTAAGAAAAGTGATAGAATCTGTTGTATTAAGTGAAAACAATCTATTTTTACTGATGATATGAACTTATAGTTTATATCCAGTCTCTACTAAGAATACTAAATTAATCGTTTACCCGAAGCTGTATAAATATAAAATAAAAAATCTAATTTACATCTTTTTCATGTATATTCTATTTTCAACTTTATACACTTTGCTACTTTATTTGATTGTACGTAAATAAAATTTGTTTAATTTCTTTTAATTTAACCAAGCAAAATAATTTTTGAAATGATGGTATAGATATATTTATATTTAACTTTAGAATAACCAGAAATTTCTCTTATAGTCGTGTACTTAAATATGCGTAATGATTTTCTTTTCGCTTTATCATACTTTGATGATCATTTAATGCATTACTTCGTTTATCTACTAGAGATAAAATAATTTCGATATAACCATGCATTTACGTGTGTATATCAGTATACCCTCTCCCACTCACCTCCTTTTTTTTTTAAAAAAAAAAAGAAAAGCAATTGAGTTTTTAGTACCTGATAAAAGCATGGCTGTTGCATATTGCCAAGTTCTTGACTACATCAAAGATTAAATAATCAGGATTAATGCGATCCCTGG